>SJYQ01011381.1:103444-180305 GCA_006410935.1 Redunca redunca | reverse complement strand
GCCGAAGAATTGATGCTTTTGAACTGTGGTGTTGGAGAAGACTCTTGAGAGTCCCTTGGACTGCAAGGAGATCCAACCAGACCATTCTAAAGGAAATCAGTCCTGGGTGTTCATTGGAAGAAATGATGCTGAAGCTGAAACTCCAGTACTTTGGCCACCTGATGCAGAGTTGACTCACTGGAAAAGACCCTGATGCTGGGAGGGATTGGGGGCAGGAGGAGAAGGGGACGACAGAGAATGAGATGGCGGAATGGCATCACTGACTCGATGGACATGAGTTTGGGTAAATTCCTGGAGTTGGTGATGGACAGGGAGGCCTGGCGTGCTGCAGTTCATAGGATTGCAAAAAGTAGGACATGACTAAGCAACTGAACTGAACTGAACAGTACAGTCTTGCTGGTGATGAACTCTTTTAGCTTTTCAATGACTGAAGAAGTCTCTTTCACCTTTGCTTTTGAAATATAATTTGGCTGGGTATAGAATTCTAAGTTGACAGTTTTCTTTTCTCTTTAATGCAGGCATATCTTGGAGATACTGTGGGTTCACTTCCAGATTACCACTAAAAACTAAATATTATAGTAAGTGAGTCATAAATTTTTGGTTTCACAGTACATGCAAAAGTTTTATTTACATTATACTGTATTGTATTAAGCATTTAATAGCATTACGTCTAAAAAAACCTCCAATGTATATACCTTAATTAAAAAATCTTTTATTACTAAAAACTGCTAATCATCTGAGCCCTTATCAAGTTATAATCTTTTTGCAGGTAGAGGGTCTTCCTTTAGTGTTGATGACTGCTGACTGATCAAGGTGGTGGTTGCTACAATTTGGAATGGTTGTGGCAATTTCTAAAAATAAGCAACAATGAAGTTTGCTACAGTGATTGACTCTTCTTTTCATGAACAATTTCTCTGCAGTGTGCAATGCTGTTTGATAGCGCTTTTACCCAGTGTAGAATTTTTTCCAAAATTGGAGCCAATCCTTTGAAACCCTGCTCCTGCTTTATCAAATAGGTTTATGGAATATTTTACATCCTTTGTTGTCATTTTAACAGTCTTCACAAGTAGTAGATTTCATCTCAAGAACCACTTTCTTTGCTTATCCATAAGAAGCAACTCCTCATCTGTGAACGTTTTATTATGAGATCACACCAATTTAATCACATCTTCAGGTTCCACTTCTATTTGTAGTTCTCTTGCTGTTTCTCCCACATCTGTAGTTACTTCCTCCACTGAAATTTTGAACCCCTCATTCATTCAAGTTGAAATCAACTTTTTCCAAACTCCTGTTAATGTTGATATTTTGACCTCTTCCCCTGTATCATGAATGTTCTTAATGGCATCTAGAATGGTGAAGCTTTTCTAAGGGTTCAGTTTACTTTGCCCAGACCCACCAGAGGAATCATGGTATCTACGATCGCTGAAACCGTATGAAATGTATTTTATTTATTTTGTCTGTGCTGGGTCTTCACTGCCGCGTGGGCTTTCTCCAGGTTGAGAGAGGGCTACTCTCTAGCTGCAGTGCACATGCTTCTGATAGTGGTGGCTTCTCCTGTTGCAGGGCACAGGCCTCAGGGGTGCAGACTTCAGCATTTGTGGCCCCTGGGCTCCAGAGCAGGGGTTCATTAGTTGTGGTGCACAGGCCTAGTGGCTCTGTGGCATGTGGGATCTTCCCAGACCAGGGATCAAACCCGTGTGTCCTGCATTGGCAGGTCACTCTTTACTACTGAGTCACCAGGGAAGCCCCTGAAATGTATTTTTTAAATAATAAGACTTGAAAGTCGAAATTACTCCTTGATCCACGAGTTGCAGAATGGAAGTGTTAGCAGGCATGAAAACAACATTAATGTTGTCTCTCTATCAGAGCTCTTGGGTGACCAGTTGTATTGTCAACGAGCAGTAACATTTTGAAAGAAATCTTTTTTACCTGAACAATAGGTCACAGTAGGCTGAAACTATTTAGTAAGCCATGTTATAAATAGGTGAGCCATTGTCTAGGCCTGGTTGTCCCACTTATAGAGCATAGAGTAGATTTAGAATAATTAATTCTTAAGATTCTTAAGATTTCCACAATGGTAGGTAAGCATTGGCTTCAATTTCAGGTTACCAACTGCATTATGCCCTAACAAGAGAGTCAGCCTGTGTTTTGAAGTTTCAAAGCCAGGCATTGACTTCTCTCTAGTTATGAGAGTCCTAAATGGTATCTTCTTCCAATATAAGGCTGTTTCATCTATGTTGAAAATCTGTTGTTTCACAAAGACACTTTCATTAATTAATCTAGCTAGAACCTCTGGATATCTTGCTGTAGCTTCCATATCAACACTGACTGCTTCACCTTGTAATTTTGTGGTATGGAGACAGCTTCTTTCTTTAAGCCTCAGAAAGCAACCTCTACTGACTTCATACTTTCCTTCTGTAGATTCCTCACTTCTCCTAGCCTTCATAGATTTGAAGACAGTTAGGGCCTTGCTCCTTTGTCCCAAAGGAATGTCGTGGTTGATTTGATCTATCCAGACTTTTGTAAACTAAAGTTTTATCCTAAAACTTTCTGCATATCAGCAATAAGGCTGTTTTACTTTCTTATCATTCATGTATTCACTGGAGGAGCACTTTTAATATCCTTCAAGAACTTTTCCTTTGTATTCACAGCTTGTTTAACTGTTTGGTGTAAGAGGCCTTACTTTAAGCCTGTGTCAGCCCTAGACATTCCTTCCTCACTACAATCATTTCTAGCTTTTGATTTAAGATGAGAGATGTTTGATTCTTCTTGCTCTTGTACACTTTGAGGTCATTGTATAGTTATTAATTGGCCTAATTTGAATATTATTATGTCTTGGGAATAAGGAGGCCTGAGGAGGGAAGAGAGGGTCTGGGGAGTGGCAGGTAAGTGGAGCATTTGGAGCATACACATTTACCAACTAAGTTTGCCATTTTATATGGATACAATTTGTGGCACCCCAAACAATGACAATACTAGCATTAAAAATCACTAATTAGAGATCACCACAACAAATATGATAACAACTTAAAAGTTTGAAATATTGTAAGAATTACCAAAATTTGACACAGAGGCATGAAATGAGCAACTGTTGAAAAAATGGTACCCATACACTTGATTGACACAGGGTTGCCAAAAGCCTTCTGTTCATAAAGAAAAACAAAATGCAGTATCTGTGAAGGGCAATAAAGTGAAGTGCAGTAAAATGAAGCATTCTTGTATTTTTTAAATGTTCTCTTGCATTTTTCCTATAAAAATTTGCTGTCATATATATATCATTTTTCTCTGGCTGATTTTGAGCCATTTGATTATGATGTGCTGTAATGTAGTTTCTTCATGTTTGTTTTCCTGGGATTCATCGAGCTGCATGAATCTGTGGGTTTATAGTTTTCAGTAAATTTGGAAAAAATTTGACCATTATTAAAAAAAAACAAAACACCTTTTTATCCCTGTTTCTTTGGAAGCTGATTACATTTATATAAGGCTGCTTGATATAGTCCCTTAGCTCACTGATGTGCTGTTTATTTTTAAAATTATTTTTTTTTCTTTGTGCTTCATTTTGTATAGTTTCTATTGCTGTCTTCAAGTCCACTAATCTTTTTTTTTCTGCAGTGTCTAATTAACAATTCCAATATAATCTTCATCTTAGAGACTGAAGTTTTTCTTTTTAGAAATTGATTTGGATCTTTATTTTTCTCATTTTTATTTTTTCTTTTAGCTTTATTGAAGTACAAATGACAAAACTTTAAGATATTTAAGGTGTACAACTTGATGATTATATCATATAATATATATAAAATATATATGATAGATATCCCATGTATATGATCATGTGTTATCATGTATAATGGCAATCCTCTCCAGTACTCTTGCCTGGAAAAATCCCATGGACGGAGGAGCCTGGTAGACTACAATCCATGGGGTTGCAGAGTCAGACACAACTGAGTGACCTCATTTTATCATGTATACACACAAATTGTGAAAGGATTCCAGCCCCCACACCACAGCCCATGGAGTTAATTAACACATGATTTGGACCTTTTAAAAAATATATCTTTACTGTTTTTACTTAAAGTTTTCAGTATATGGAATAAAGTTATAGCAATTTTTAATGTCCTTGTCTGCTAATTCTGATTTTTTGATTCATGTATTCATGTTCTCCTTATTTTATGTATTTTCCTGCTTCTTTGCTTGCCTTGTAATTTTGATAGAATGCTAGGCATTGTAAAGTTTACCATGTTGCTTGCTTGATATTTCATATTTCTGTAAATATTCTTGAGTTTTATTCTGCAACACAGTTGTTAACAATTGTATCCCTCTAGGTCTTGCCTTTAAAATTTGTTAGGCAGGATTTGAGAAATATTTAGTCTAGTGTTACTTCACCCCATTACGGTGGCAAGACACTTTTGAATACTAGTTACTTCATAAATTATGAAGCTTTTCCATCTGGTCAGGGATGCCAGATACTGTTCTCAGTCCTGTGTGAATGTTGGGTAGTATCATTTCTCATTCTTTGGGATAGTTCTTTCCCCAGCCTTGAGTACTTTTGTCAGTCCTGTATAGTTGATCAGTACTCTATGAATACTGGAGGAAACTTTCTGCAGATCTCTAGTGTTCCCTCAGTACAACTTAATTTTCGTCAGTACTGTCTAATGGGCATTCTAGTGGCCTTAGTTTCTCTGAACCCTCAGCTTTATCCACTCATCTCAGGGAACTGGCCCAAATCTGCCTGCCAGCCCACCCCCATCACCACACTGCAGCCTGAAAATCTTCTCAAGGCAGCAAGCTGCAGACATCATAGAGCTTACCCAACTTGTTTCCTGTTTATAAGGGATTTCTGTCTTTTGTCCCTGATATCCATCTTCTTGTTTTGTATTTCATTTGTGCACTGATTGTTTCAGGCAAAAAGGTAAATCTAATTCTTGTTGCTCCCTCTTGACTAGAAGTGTAAATTAATCCATGGGATTTGATATGTAGTGCACTGAACATTCTTCATCTTAAATGGTCTGCATTTTTTGGCTTGATTACCCCCCACCACCAACTTCAGTTATTTAGACTCTATTTCAGCTCAGTTCAGGTGCTCAGTTGTGTCTGACTCTTTGGGACCTGATGGACTGCAGCATGCCAGGCTTCCCTGTCCATCACCAACTCCCAGAGCTTGCTCAAACTCATGTCCATCAAGTCAGTGATACCATCCAACCATCTCATCCTCTGTTGTCCCCTTCTCCTCTTGTCTTCTGTATTTCCCAACATCAGGGTCTTTTCCAATGAGTCAGTTCTTTGCTTCAGGTCGCCAAGGTATCGGAGCTTCAGCTTCAGTATCAGTCTTTCCAATGAATATTCAGGGATGGTTTTCTTTAGGATTGACTAGTTTGATCTCTTTGCAGTCCAAGGGACCTCAAGAGTCCTCTCCAACACCACAGTTCAAAAGCATCAATTCTTCAGCACTCAGCTTTCGTTATAGTCCAACTCTCACATCCATACATGACTATTGGAAAAACCGTAACTTTGACTAGATGGACCTTTGTTGGTAAAGTTATGTCTCTGCTTTTTAATATGCTGTCTCAGTTGATCATAGCCTTTCTTCCAAGGAGCAAGCGTATGTTGATTTCACGACTGCAGTCACCATCTGCAGTGATTTTGGAGCCCCCCAAAATAGTCTGTCACTGTTTCCATTGTTTCCTCACCTATTTGCCACGAGGTGATGGGACCAGCTGCCATGATCTTAGTTTTCTGAATGTTGAGTTTTAAGCCAACTTTTTCACTCTCCTTTTTCACTTTCATCAGGAGGTTCTTTAGTTCTTCTTTGCTTTCTGCCATAGGAGTGGTGTCATCTGCATATCTGAGGTTATTGATATTTCTCCAGGAAAACTTGATTCTAGCTTGTGCTTCATCCGGCCCAGCATTTCACATGATATAGTCTGCATGTAAGTTAAATAAGCAGGGTGACAATATACAGCCTTGATGTACTCCTTTCCCGATTTGGAACCAGTCTGTTGTTCCATGTCCATTTCTACCTGTTGCTTCTTGATTTGCATACAGATTTCTCAGGAAACAGGTAAGGTGGTCTGATCTTCCCATCTCTTGAAGAATTTTCCAGTTGTGATCCACACAGTCAAAGGCTTTAGTGTAGTCAATAAAGCAGAAATAGATGTTTTTCTGGAACTCTCTTGCTTTCTTGATGATCCAGCGGATGTTGGCAATTTGATGATCCAGCGGATGTTGGTTCCTCTGGTTTTTCTAAATCCAGCTTGAACATCTGGAATTTCGCGGTTCACGTACTGTTGAAGCCTGGTTTGGAGAATTTTGAGCATTACTTTGGTAGCGTGTGAGATGAGTGCAGTTGTCGGATAATTTGAACATTTTTTGTCATTGTCTTTCTTTGGGACTGGTATGAAAACTGACATTTTCTAGTCCACTGGCCACTGCTGATTTTTCCAAATTTGCTGGCATATTGAGTACAGCACTTTCACAACATCATCTTTTAGGATCTGACCTCTACTAGCCTTGTTCATAGTGTTGCTTCCTAAGGCCCACTTGACTTCACATTCCAGGATGTCTGGCTCTAGATGAGTGATAACATCATTGTGGTTATTTGGGTCATGAAGATCTTTTCTGTGTAGCTCTTCTGTGTATTCTTGCCACCTCTTCTTAATATTTTCTGCTTCTGTTAGGTCCATGCCATTTCTGTCCTTTATTGTGCCCATCTTTGCATGAAATGTTCCCTCGGTATCTCTAATTTTCTTGAAGAGATCTCTAGTCTTTCCCGTTCTATTGCTTTCCTTGATTTCTTTGCATTGATCACTGAGGGAGGCTTTCTTATCTCTCCTTGCTATTCTTTGGAACTCTGCATTCAAATGGGTGTATCTTTCCTTTTATCCTTTGCCTTTCACTTCTCTTCTATTATTACTTATTTGTAAGGCCTTGTTAGACGACCATTTTGTCTCTTTGTGTTTCTTTTTCTTGGGGATGGTCTTGATCACTACCTCCTGTACAGTTTCACAAACCTCTGTCCATAGTTCTTCAAGCACTCTGTCTGTCAGAGCTAATCCCTTGAATCTATTGGTCAGTTCTACTGTATAATTTTAAGGGATTTGATTTAGGTCATACCTGAATGATCCAGTGGTTTTTCCTACTTTCTTCAACTTAAGTCTGAATTTAGACTTAAAAACTACAAGATGTCAGAATAGAAGGACGTGCACTCATCTTCTCCTGTGAGAACTCCAAAATTACAACTCGCTGCTGACCAACCATTGATAGGAGAACATTGGATCTCACCAAAAAAGGATACCCCATGTCCAAGGGCACAGGAGAAGCCCCAGCAAGACGGTCAGAGGGACGAAATTGCATTTAGAATTAAACCCCATACCTGCCAGAGATACTCGGAGGACTCAAGCAAAACTTTGTGCTCACCAGGAAACCCCACAGAGACTGAGCCAGACCTGCTCTTGAGTATTTGAGCATTTCCTGCAGAGGTATGGGTCGGTAGTGGCCTGCAGCAGAGGCAGGGACTCTGGGTACAGCAGACCTGGGTGTGGCATAAGCCCTCTTGGAGGATGTCACCATTAACCCTATCACAACACTGCCAGAGCTTACACAGGACTGGAGAAACAGACTCTTGGAGAGCACAAAAAAAACCTGTGCACCAGGATCCAGGAGGAAGGAGCAGTGAACCCACAAGAGACTGACCCAGACTTGCCTGTGAGTGTCCAGGAGTCTCTGGTGGAGGCATGGGTCAGCGGTGGCCTGCTGCAGGACAGAGGGCTCTGAGTACCGCAGTGTGTGCATGGGACCTTTTGAAGGAGGTTACCATTATCTTCATTACCTCCACCATAGTTTGGTCTCAGGTCAAACAACAGGGAGGGAACACAGCCCTGCCCATCAACAGAAAATTGGATTAAAGATTTACTGAGCATGGCCAGGCCCATTAGAACAAGACCCAGTTCCCCCACAGTCAGTCTCTCCCAACAGGAAGCTTCCATAAGCCTTTTATCCTTATCTGTCAGAGGGCATATAGAATGACAACCACAATCACAGAAAACTAATAAAACTGATCACATGTACCACAGACTTGTCTGTCTAAGTGAAACTATGAACCATGCCTTGTAGGGCCACCCAGGATGGACGGGTCACAGTTGAGAGTTCTGACAAAACGTGGTCCACTGGAAAAGGGAGTGGCAAACCATTTCAGTACGCCTTGGGAACCCCATGAATGGTATGAAAAGACTCTATTTAGTTACTTCTAAATGACTTTTCCACTCCATACTTCTATTGTGATGTCTGATTTTATAAGCTTGTGAACAGGAAATGTGATAAAAAAAACTTGTAGAGAGACAAACCAGTTCACGGACTGAATGATCACAGGATCTTTCTAGGTTGCCTGCCTGAGCTAGCTGGACTGAAACTACAGCTCTAGTATAGCTCTCCAGAGGCTGCTGAGAGAAGCTGAAACCACATGCATCATTCTTAGCTGACCCTCCTGCCTGTGAGTTTCATCCTGCACAGTGTGATGCCCACTTGGTGGTTCTTTTCCCAACTCTCATAACCCCTCCACAGACATCAACTTGTCAACATCCGCTGGATCATGGAAAAAGCTAGAGAGTTCCAGAAAAACATCTATTTCTGCTTTATTGACTATGCCAAAGCCTTTGACTGTGTGGACCACAATGAACTGTGGAAAATTCTGAAAGAGATGGGAATACCAGACCACATGACCTGCCTCTTGAGAAATCTGTATGCAGGTCAGGAAGCAGCAGTTAGAACTGGACATGGAACAACAGACTGGTTCCAAATAGGAAAAGGAGTACGTCAAGGCTGTATATTGTCACCCTGCTTATTTAACTTCTATGCAGAATACATCATGAGAAACGCTGGACTGGAAGAAACACAAGCTGGAATCAAGATTGCCAGAAGAAATATTAATCACCTCAGATATGCAGATGACACCACTCTTATGGCAGAAAGTGAAGAGGAACTAAAAAGTCTCTTGATGAAAGTGAAAGAGGAGAGTGAAAAAGTTGGCTTAAAGCTCAACATTCAGAAAACGAAGATCATGGCATCTGGTCCCATCACTTAATGGGAAATAGACGGGGAAACAGTGGAAACAGTGTCAGACTTTATTTTTTTGGGCTCCAAAATCACTACAGGTGGTGACTTCAGCCATGAAATTAAAAGACGCTTACTCCTTGGAAGGAAAGTTATGACCAACCTAGATAGCATATTGAAAAGCAGAGACATTACTTTGCTGACTAAGGTCCGTCTAGTCAAGGCTATGGTTTTCCCATTGGTCATGTATGGATGTGAGAGTTGGACTGTGAAGAAGGCTGAGCGCCGAAGAATTGATGCTTTTGAACTGTGGTGTTGGAGAAGACTCTTGAGAGTCCCTTGGACTGCAAGGAGATCCAACCAGTCCATTCTGAAGGAGATCAACCCTGGGTGTTCTTTGGAAGGAATGATGCTAAAGCTGAAACTCCAGTACTTTGGACACCTGATGCGAAGAGTTGACTCATTGGAAAAGACTCTGATGCTGGGAGGGATTGGGGGCAGGAGGAGAAGGGGACGACAGAGGATGAGATGGCTGGATGGTATCACTGACTCGATGGACATGAGTCTGAGTGAACTCCAGGAGTTGGTGATGGACAGGGAGGCCTGGCATGCTGTGATTCATGGGGTCGCAAAGAGTCGGACACGACTGAGTGACTGAACTGAACTGAGCTGTGAAGTATCCAGATTTTCTAGGATTCACATCCATTTTTTAAATGTATAACAAGTGGACTAGTGGCTCAGACAGTAAAGACTCTGCCTGCAATGCAGGAGACCCGGGTTCAGTCCCTGGGTTAGGAATATTCCTTGGAGAATGGAATGACAACTCTCTCCAGTATTCTTGCTTAGGAAACTCCATGGACAGAGCAGCCTGGTGGGCTATGGTTCACAGGGTCACTAAGAGTTGGACACAACTGAGTGACTAACACCAACACTTTACACTTACTTTCAAACATTATGAGTTAGTCACTCAGTCATGTCTGACTCTTTGCGACCCTATGGACTGTAGCCCACCAATCTTTTCTGTCCATGCAATTCTCTAGGCAAGAATACTGGCAGGATCCTCTATGACCCACCTCCCAGAATACTGGAAATAAAAGCAAAAATAAACAAATGGGATCTAATTAAAATTAAAATCTTCTGCACAACAAAGGAAACTATAACCAAGGTGAAAAGACAGCCTTCAGAATGGGAGAAAATAAAAGCAAATGAAGCAACTGACAAACAACTAATCTCAAAAATATACAAGCAACTCATGCAGCTCAATTCCAGAAAAATAAACGACCCAATCAAAAAAATGGGCCAAAGAACTAAATAGACATTTCTCCAAAGAAGACATACAGATGGCTAACAAACACATGAAAAGATGCTCAACATCACTCATTATCAGAGAAATGCAAATCAAAACCACAATGAGGTACCATTTCACTCCAGTCAGAATGGCTGCGATCCAAAAGTCTATAAGCAATAAATGCTGGAGAGGGTGTGGAGAAAAGGGAACCCTCTTACACTGTTGGTGGGAATGCAAACTAGTACAGCCACTATGGAGAACAGTGTGGAGATTCCTTAAAAACTGAAAATAGAACTGCCTTATATCCCAGCAATCCCACTGCTGGTCATACACACCGAGGAAACCAGAATTGAAAGAGACACATGTACCCCAATGTTCATCATAGCACTGTTTATAATAGCCAGGACATGGAAACAACCTAGATGTCCATCAGTAGATGAATGGATAAGAAAGCTGTGGTACATATACACAATGGAGTTTTACTCAGCCATTAAAAAGAATACATCTGAATCAGATCTAATGAGGTGGATGAAACAGGAGCTGATTATACAGAGTAAAGTAAACCAGAAAGAAAAACACCAATACAGCGTATTAACACATATATATGGCATTTACAAAGATGGTAACGATAACCCTGTATGCGAGACAGCGAAAGAGACACAGATGTATAGAACAGACTTTTGGACTCTGTGGGAGAGGGAGAGGGGGAGGGTGGCATGATTTGGGAGATTTGGCATTGAAACATGTATAATATCATATAAGAAACGAATCGCCAGTCTAGGTTTGATGCAGGATACAGACAGCTTGGGGCTGGTGCACTGGAATGACCCAGAGGGATGGTATGAGGAGGAAGGTGGGAGTGGGGTTCAGGATTGGGAACTCATGTACACCTGTGGTGGATTCATGTTGATATATGGCAAAACCAATACAGTATTATAAAGTAAAATAAAGTAAATAAATAAATAAAATCAGTGTTAACTTAAAAAAAAAAAGAATACTGGAGTGGGTAGCCATTCCCTTCTCCAGAAGATCTTCCCAACCCAGGGATCAAACCCAGGTCTCCTGCTTTGCAGGCAGATTCTTTACCATCTGATCCACACTTAAGCTGATAGCAAATTTTTATAATGATTTATCCTTTCTGGATCTTTACAAAATATTCAATTAGTTTACTGGAAACTACCATAATTTTCACATTCATATTTTATTGGGTTAAATTAAGAGTGGAGTTAAACATGCTTCTAGTATGATAGGTAAATGCTGTTAATCATGTTTTTTGAACCTTGTATTTTTTCTTCTTCTTGATCTTTTCATTCTAAAAGAGATGATTTTATTTTGTTGTTTTTTCTGAGTATATCTCCCAGTTTTTGTGGGACGTTTCTTCACATGTACTATAACTTTTATCAATGTAAATATTCTTGATCCAGTTTCATGTTATTAACTATGAATTCTATTTTTATATGACTATTTCATGTCTTTAGTTTTACTAATATTTGCTTGCTATGTCTATTAGTTAAGTTTTAAAACTTCTTGATTTTATAAGTGACTGGTATTCAGATATGTTTTGTTATACTTCCTTGTGTGTATATAAGATTGATTAACTTTTCTTTGTTCTTATTCTTCCTTCCAGTGCAGCATTTCATAAACTGGATGCGTGCTAGGATCACCCAGGAAACTTTCACAGAACAA
Organism: Redunca redunca; assembly: GCA_006410935.1. Classification (NCBI taxonomy): domain Eukaryota; kingdom Metazoa; phylum Chordata; class Mammalia; order Artiodactyla; family Bovidae; genus Redunca; species Redunca redunca. The sequence goes on along the minus strand of SJYQ01011381.1, from coordinate 168,286 downwards.
TTCAGTGTCTAAACTCTACTGTAGAATCTCAGGGAGGAGCATGGTATCAGATTTTTTTTTTTAAAGATTCTAGCATGAAGTTGGGATTGACAACTCTAGTGTTTCTATTCCTGTAGTGCTTCTCCTTAAGTTCTGAACAATTGCTTTTAAATTTGTAATTTTCTATCAGTGGATAGACTGAACCAGTTGTGGCAGTCAAGGTAAAATCAGAGAGGCAGAAGTAAAAGTATCAGTAGAAAAGTATCAGAAGAAAAAGGAACTTATTGTAGGGATTCAACTGGATGCAGTTGCTGGTGAAAGAATTTGTTACACACATCTGGTGTTGGCCTGAAATCACCATAAGCTAGCCACACCAGCAACTGGGAAGGAAAGCTGAATAACAGGAGCAAGGACAAGCTGGAAACCTGGGGGGGAAGAATTGGAGCCTGCATCTGTCTCCCATTCTCTGACTCGTACGACCTGAAGCCTGCAGGCTGGGTGCTGCCCCATGCCAACAAAGTGAGCCAAGAGATCAGCAGCAATGTCTTTAAGGGACCACAGTGCCTGGCAGCCTTTACCAGGCTTCCACAGTGTAGAAAATATGCCTGCTGCTTCCCTTCTTCAAATTTCTCTTGTGGTGAACTACACTGTTAAGCTGACACTAACTACTTGGGGTCAGGCTGAACTTCACAGGTTCAGGGCTTAGACCTCTGTGTCCTCACCTCAGATACCAGCAGCAGCTCCTAGACTGCCAGGCTGCTTGCACTTCTGAACAACTGGCTCCACATTTGGGGGTTCCCACAACCCCCCTCAGTTCAGTTCAGTTCAGTCGCTCAGTCATGTCCCTCTTTGCAACCCCACAAATCGCAGCATGCCAGGCCTCCCTGTCCATTACCAATTCCCGGAGTTCACTCAAACTCAAGTCCATTGAGTCGGTGATGCCATCCAGCCATCTCATCTTCTGTCGTCCCCTTCTCCTCCTGCCCCCAACCCCTCCCAGCATCAGAGTCTTTTCCAATGAGTCAACTCTTCGCATGAGGTGGCCAAAGTACTGGAGTTTCAGCTTCAGCATCATTCCTTCCAAAGAACACCCAGGGCTGATCTCCTTCAGAATGGACTGGTTGGATCTCCTTGCAGTCCAAGGGACTCTCAAGAGTCTTCTCCAACACTACAGTTCAAAAGCATCAGTTCTTCAGCACTTAGCTTTCTTCACAGTCCAACTCTCACATCCATACCTAACCAATGAAAAAACCATAGCCTTGACTAGACGGACCTTTGCTTTTGAATATACTGTCTAGGTTGGTCATAACTTTTCTTCCAAGGAGTAAGCGTCTTTTAATTTCATGGCTGCAGTCACCATCTGCAGTGATTTTGGAGCCCCCAAAAATAAAGTCTGACACTGTTTCCACTGTTTCCCCATCTATTTCCCATGAAGTGATGGGACCAGATGCCATGATCTTCATTTTCTGAATGTTGAGCTTTAAGCCAACTTTTTCACTCTCCTCTTTCACTTTCATCAAGAGACTTTTTAGTTCCTCTTCACTTTCTGCCATAAGAGTGGTGTCATCTGCATATCTGAGGTGATTAATATTTCTTCTGGCAATCTTGATTCCAGCTTGTGCTTCTTCCAGCCCAGCGTTTCTCATGATGTATTCTGCATAGAAGTTAAATAAGCAGGGTGACAATATACAGCCTTGACGTACTCCTTTTCCTATTTGGAACCAGTCTGTTGTTCCATGTCCAGTTCTAACTGCTGCTTCCTGACCTGCATACAGATTTCTCAAGAGGCAGGTCATGTGGTCTGGTATTCCCATCTCTTTCAGAATTTTCCACAGTTCATTGTGGTCCACACAGTCAAAGGCTTTGGCATAGTCAATAAAGCAGAAATAGATGTTTTTCTGGAACTCTCTAGCTTTTTCCATGATCCAGCGGATGTTGGCACCCCCTCAGGTTTGATCATTTACTAGAATGACTCACAGAGCTCAAGAAAGAGCCACTCTTTTGGTCACAGTTTTATTGTAGCAAAAGGATACAAATCAAAACAGGATGAAAGAGGAGCGGCACATAGAATGGGGTTCGGGAGAGTCTCAAATGGGAAGCGTCTGTGTCCTCTCCCTGTGGAGTCAGGCAGTATCACACTCCTGGCGTGTTCTTCTGTGTTACCAGCCAGGGGGCTTATCCAAGCTTTGCAGTCAGAGTTTCTTTGGGTTTCTGATTGTTTGAATTCTTGGCCATGTGATTGAATTCAATCTCCATCACCCCAATTTCCACCCCTCCTCCTTCACCCCCTCCACCCCGCCTCCCACCCCAAGGAGGTTGGCTTGATATCACTTGGCTCAAATCCTAACCCTCTAATCACATGGCTGATCCTTCCAGTATGGCCAGGCCCATCTGGGAAACCAACTAGGGGCTCGCCAGCCGTAAATAACAAGGACACTACTATCACGTGGGAAATCCCAAGAATTTAGATTCCTTCCCAGGAACCAGGAACCCAGGCCAGTCAGATTCTTGACTATACAACACCAAAGCCAAATGGGCACTAGATATGGAAGGGAATTCTGAGGACCAGAGTTCCTGCTTAGCTGTGTGCGTGCTAAGTCACTTCAGTCTTGTCCGACTCTTTGTGACCCTGCGGAGTCTAGCCCACCAGACTCCTCTGTCCATGGGGTTTCCCCAGGCAAGAATGCTGGAGTGGGTTGCCTTTTCCTACTCCAGGGGATCTTCCCAACCCAGGGGTAGAACTCAAGTCTCTTACGTCTCCTACACTGGCAGGCGGGTTCTTTACCCCCAGCTTAGATGATACAGTGCAAAGCCACCCCAACAGTATTATCTCCGACTCCCATGCACCCCCCCAAGAAAACACCTTTAATGCATTGTCACTTTCTTTGGTGTTTGTCTCTCACCACTAGAGAGAGAAAAATATTTTTCGTTTCACACTTCTAAGGAGAAAGCAATGTTGAGAAACTTAAAATGAATGCATATCATATTTGGTTTGGGCTTGGGTATATTAAGATGGAGAAGGGAATAACTTTCTTTCGTTTATTGAGGATTTACTGTGTCTAAGGATTGTGCTCGACTTCCCAGGTGGCTCAGTGGTAAAGAGATCATCTGCCACGGCAGGAGACACAGGTTTGATCCCTTGATCAGGAAGATCCCCTGGAGAAGGAAATGGCAACCCACTCCAGTATTTTTGCCTGGGGAATCCCATGGACAGAGGAGCCTGGTGGGCTGGGGTCAAGAAAGAGCTGGACATGACTGAGTGATTTAACAGCAACAATATAACGTGGAGATACTGATTTGTGAATATCTGAATACCATATTTATGTATCTGGTAAAGAATATCATCCTTCAGTAAATTTTCAGAATGATCACTTTTATATGCCTTATTACCTTGCTTTATTTCAATAGCATTCTATCTTATAATTTCTTTGTTGAAACAATTAATAGTAAGTGTAATGTCCTCAGATGCACTGACATTTCTTTGCTAAGAAATAAGAGTTCTTGTTGGTGAAAGTAAAAATGAATGTACCATTCTGTTCCAGTTATCTATTGTTATTTAACAAACCAACTCAAAATTCAATGGCTAAGAAGTCACTTATTTGCCTAAGACTCAACAGGGATGGCTATTCTATGTTTCATTTAGTTTCATGTGAAGTGACTCACATGAGAGCTGGAAGATCCACTTTGAAGATGGCTTTCTCATATAGCTGTCTAGTGAGTGCTGGTTCTTGGCTGGAAACTCAGCCAGGGTAGTGAGCTGGGCACTTTGGTTTCTTTGCATGTGGGCCTACTTGGGCTTCCTTTCAGCATGGTGGCTGGGTTCTAAGAGTTAGCATCCCAAGAGAGCAAAGTGAAAGTTCATAGTGTTTTATGATCTTGCTTTAGAAATTACATTTGTTATCAAAGCAGTCACAATGGTCTATCCGCATTCTAAGGAGAGGGGCACAGAGTTCACTGATCAATGAGAAGGTGATTATTCTAAGAGAAGGGTTATATTATAAGAAAATGTAGGACAAAAGGTATTGTGAACATCTTTAAAAAATTCATCCTGTCACATCATTCTTCCAGGACCTGAATTCTGAAAACAATACCACTAAAGACAATTACTAGCAATTTTATTTTTATTTTTTCCCATTTAAATGTTTAGTTCATTTAAATTTTATTTTGGTATAAATTGTAAAGTCAAAAGCCAATTTAATTTTTCTTTTCAGATAGCTGCCCAGTTGCTAACAAATGATTAATCCATCTTTTCCCCACTTTTATAAAAGATGTCATTACCATATTCTAAAATTTCCCCTATTGTATTAAATCTATTTCCATAGTTTATAGTTAAATGTCTATTTATGTTCTAGAATCTAATTTTTGCAGGACTAGTTTCTTCCATACCCTCCCCACTGTTCTTCTTTTTCAGAATTTTTCTGGCTGATTCTTCTGTGTTTATTTTTCTATGTGAACACTATTATCAGCTTGTCTAGTTTTAAGCCAGTCTGTTAGTATTTCTTTCAAAATGGTAATTATTGATTTTTAAATTAATTTTATTATTAAGAAGATTGGGTGTTTTTGCTTCTTAGTATCAACCAATTATATTTCTTCATATTTCTGTTCATATCCTTTGTACCTTTCCCTATTAGAGTTTTGATTCCTCTTACCTGTGAAAGCTCTTTGTACTGAATACTAGAGCTTTGTTGAAATGCTTTTTGTAAATGTTTTCTCCAGTTAGCCAGTTATGCTTCTGATGTTTTTTTTGAAGTCTTGAAATAAAGAGTAGAGGTGTGTGTGTGTCTCTGTGTGTGTCTGTGTGTTCCTCTGTGTATTTGTCTCTGTCCGTGCATGCATGTATGTGGACTGGGGGAGTAAAAGCTAACCATCTTTTGTTGTATGACTTCTGTTGCTTTGAGAGCCAGACAGTCTTTCCCAAACCAAAATAAATGAAGCAGTCATATGGTTTCCAGGAATTTTTAATTACTTTGTTTTTATGTTTAACTGTTTAATCCATTTAAAATTTTAGTATATTGTGTGTATGAAGTTCTGATTCAACTTTGTTTTTCCTAGACAGTTTCAGTTTCACCAGCACTATTACAAATGCCTTTACTTAAATATTTTTTCAGAATTAAAAATATGATCAAGAAAACATTGCTTTTCAGGTTTGAAGAAAAATTCAAGTACGGTTTGAGTGTGATTGTGTGAAGCTTGTAAACTAGTATAGGAAGAACTTGCCTTATGTTGCCTGAATGTAAAATAATTTGTTCTTAGAGTAAAAGCACATCTAGTCTCAGATTTAAAGTCCTCTTGGTATATATTTTAAGAAGGTAAGTGGGCCTTCCCTCAAATTTGATGATCTGCTGGTTTGAAATTAAAATTTATAGTTCCTATTCATAAGAAAAAATTCCATTGAATTTCTATTGTGGTAAAATATATTTAACATAAAATTTGGCATTTTAGATGCAGTTCAGTGGCATTTAGTACATTGATAGTGTTGCACAACCAATCACCCTATGCATTTCCAAAACTTTCTCATCACCCAAAATAAACTCTACCCAATAAGCAATAATAACATCTCATTTTGCTCCTCCCTCCCCCTCCACCCTTGGTAACTTCTAATCTACTCTCTGTCTCTATGAATTTGCCTGTTCTAGATATTTCATCGGAGAAGGCAATGGCACCCCACTCCAGTGTTCTTGCCTGGAGAATCCCATGGATGGAGGAGCCTGGAAGGCTGCAGTCCATGGGGTCGCTGATGGTTGGACACGACTGAGTGACTTCACTTTCACTTTTCACTTTCATGCATTGGAGAAGGCAATGCCACCCCACTCCAGTGTTCTTGCCTAGAAAATCTCAGGGACAGGGGAGCCTGGTGGGCTGCCGTCTATGGGGTCGCACAGAGTCGGACACGACTGAAGTGACTTAGCAGCAGCAGATATTTCATCAGAGAAGGCAATGGCACCCCACTCCAGTACTCTTGCCTGGAAAATCCCATGGACAGAGGAGCCTGGAAGGCTGCAGTCCATGGGGTTGCTGAGGGTAGGACAGGACTGAGCGACTTCCCTTTCACTTTTCACTTTCATGCATTGGAGAAGGAAATGGCAACCCACTCCAGTGTTCTTGCCTGGAGAATCCCAGGGATGGGTGAGCCTGGTGGGCTGCTGTCTATGGGGTCGCACAGAGTCGGACACGACTGAAGTGACTTAGTGGTAGCAGCAGTAGCAGATATTTCATATGGGCTTCCCAGGTGGCGCTAGTGTAAAGAACTGCTAATGGTAAAGAACTCCTGCCAATGCAGGAGACACAAGTTTGATCCCTGCATTGGGAAGAGCCCCTGCAGGAGGGCATGGCAACTCCAGTATTCTTGCCTGGAGAATCCTATGGACAGAGGAGCCTGGCAAGCAACAGTCCATAGGGTCACAAAGAGCAGGGCACGACTGAAGTGACTTAGCACAGATATTTCATATAAGTGAAATCGTGTGGTATTCATCCTTTTATGTCTGGTTTATTTCACTTAATATTTTCAAGGGTCATTCATATCATAATATGTATCAGAGATTTGATACTTTTTTGGCTGAATGATAGTCCCTTGTGTGTGTGTGTGTGTGTGTGTATGCACAAAACCACATTTTATTTATCCATTCATCTTATGGACATTTAGATTGTTTCCATTGCTATTTGCATAGAGATAATTCTATTTTAATCATATTTAATCTGTTTGTCTATATATATGAAAATTTAATCTATATTTAATCTATTTGTTCCCAAAGCTCCCACATTGTTTTTTTCCTAAAGGAAGAAATAGATGATTAGTTTTTGAGCAGCTCTTAAAACCAAGTAACCTGAAAACCAGAGGCAACTTAAATAGGTTAATGAAAGAAGCCCAGTGCCAAGAAGAGGTCCCTTGAATAATGTATAGCTCTGTTTCTGGTCTCACTGAACTGAGAATTTTCTGGAAACCATACAAAACTGAATGGGGAAGACGGTAGTTTCTGAATTGAAAGAAGTCCTGTGCTCTGTTTGCTATGCTCTTAGGGAATCTTAAGAAAAGTCTAAGAAGAAGAAAAAAATAGTTTCTATTAAGCAAAAATTCTCAAATATTTTCCAAAATATCTTTTCTTAGGTTAAAGCAAATTTAACAAATATTTATAATTAATATCATAGTTACTAATGATAAATAGTCATTTATCTAGGGTTTGTGATGTGGGCACATGAGCTAATTTAATCTTTACAGCAATTCTAAAAAGTAGGGCATAGTTGTTACTTTTACGAGTGAAGAAAATGTGATTTAGACAAGTTTCATTGCTAGTTAGTGATTGGTACAGATAGAATTTGAATTCAGGGCTTTCCTACCCATAGCTTTAAAAACTGTGGTACCACATGTGGACAAAGAATATTGCCGGCAGTATCAGGATGCCTGACAAAGGATGTCAGGGCGTCAAGCCATCAGCTACCGCATGTACCTCCCATTTCCCCCACCCCACCCCTAATTGAGCACCCTGAGGGGATTCAGGATGGAAAAAACAAGATAATGGTCCTAGATTGTAATGGAGCATATCAAAGGAATGATTTCAAAGAGGCCAGACTCCTGCATCTTCCCATACACAGTAAAGTGCTAAATTCATTAACTTGAGATACCTGGTTTTTAAAAGTAATTTTTCAATGTTCTGACTCCTGGTTTTTGTTACACAGACTTCCACAAATCCTGGCTCCTCCCCTGTCTCTCAGAGCAATCTGAGAGACTGTCTTCCAGACTTCAGTCCTTAGCAGGCCAAATAAAACAATTTTGTACTTTTAAGTTGTGCTTCTTTTATTTTTTTCAGTAGACACATGTATTCTTTTTATCCCTCCCAAGATGAAGTGTTTTACTTTGGAAACAACTGTTTAGATGGGGCCAAAACAAGTGGAAATAATTATTTTAGTCTTTTCCTTTTCCTTTTAGAATGGAATCCAAAGACAACTTTAAGATCAGTGCAAAATTAGATGCCAGAAAATGAAAGACGTGTTTCTGTTTAGAATATTTGGAATTAGTAATCAAAGTATTCTCTGATGTGAAGTACATACCTACAGTACTTATTTCTTATGGTTCTTATAGGAAGCAAAATAGGTACAATAAATTCCAAGAACAAGATAGTACCGAGGAAATTATAGAGTTTATAGTTAAGGAGTGTTGCAAGAAGGGAGATCCCTTCCAGGGCCTGAGAGTGGGCTTTTGTCTAACACTAGGAAATGAGTTGTCTGAAGAGACACATGTGCTGATAAAGCAAGGGACTTTTTTGGAAAAGGGTGCTTGAACTGAGAGCAGCAGGAAAGGGCATCCAGGAGAACCACTCTGCCTTGTGGCTTGCAGTCTTGGATTTTATGGTGATGGGGTTAGTTGCTGGTTTCTCTCTGGCCAATCATTCTGGCTCAGAGTCCTTCCTTGCCCATGCCTTGTTCAACCACGATGGATTCCATCATAAAGGATTCCGGGAGGTTGGTAGACACAGGAACTGGTATCTCCTCTCTGCTTTTGAGCTTTCCTGAATTATTCCAGTTGATAGTAGCTAGTTAGTTCCTCACTCCTTACTGGGGCCTCTTGGAATTAAGATAAGTCAGGCAGGTGGTTACTATGGTACCTGGCCGGAGGAGGCAGTTTTGGTCACTGGTTCCCCTTAAATTTAGCAGTATCCTTTTGATAACTTTTATAAAATCAAATCAAATGTGTGCAATTAGATGAAACAGAAGTTGATCATTAAAATGTTCGGTTGTGGCATAAGATAACTAAAATTCAAAGGTAAATGATAAGCTCTGAAGAGGGCCTGATTTTATAGACACACTTCTGATTTATTAGTTTACTTTTAGTTCATTTGTTGTTACTGATAATTTAAAAAAATGGAGAGGCCATTTAAGATAATGATGCAATTTTCCCAACAATTATGTTTCCACATGAAGTTTATTGTTGTTGCTGTTGTTGTTGCAAGATTTCTCCCCTTTCAATATTAAATGCTGTGTTGTTATATGTGTTTAAAATTTAATGTAAGTGTTTGAAGATGGTACGTAATTTACCATGTAGAAATAAAATTGTTGTCAGCACTTATGTTTGAAAAATTTTGTCAAGACGATTGAATTATTTTAACCAAATAGTATTCATTCAAAGGAGAGGATTTTATTTGTTAAAATGATAATTCTAAGCCTGGTCTCAACAGCTGTATTTTATCCTTTGCCTGTATCCTTTTCTTAGCTTCATGCCTTTCTTCACCTCTTTCCCTTTAACTTCTTCAGTTTTTTCCTATCAAATACAATGTAATTTTTACTCTAAACAAATTTCTTTTCTCTATTAACATTTATCTTCCATGGAGCCTGGTAGGCTGCAGTCCATGAGGTCGCTAAGAGTCGGACACAACTGAGCGACTTCATTTTCACTTTTCACTTTCATGCATTGGAGAAGGTCATGGCAACCCACTCCAGTGTTCTTGCCTAGAAAATCCTAGGGACAGAGGAGCCTGGTAGGAAGCCGTCTATGGGGTCACACAGAGTTGAACACGACTGAAGCGACTTAGCAGCAGCAGCAGCTCTTCAAGATATCAAGAAAGGGCCTTTATTACCTACTTTCTTAACTTGCAGATTCTCTTATTTGTTTCTAAATTGCAGAAGAATTTTGTGCTCTAATGACCAAATACAGTGACATCTTTCAGGCTTCATCCAGAGATTGCTTCCAATGACTTCACACCTTTGTTCAAACTTTTTCTTCTTTTATTTTCTGTCTCTATAGAAAAAAAGAAAAAAAAATCAATAATCTAAGAAAGAAAGAAAGAATTATATTTGAGCCAACCTGAGGATTATAACCAGGGAGACAGTTTGAGGACTGTTCCATCTATTACAGTTCAATGCACAGTCATATAAGTTTTTGAGACAAAGAGATATGCATAAAGGGCTATATGTGAAAGTAATATATTGACAGTTTACATAGGCCAGCAAGGTGAGTAGTGGTCATTGTGATCCCTTATAGGATCAAGGAAGGAACGTTATTTCCTAAGGAGTAACCTTGCTGGCACTAGGAGGAAATTGCTTTTCTTTTCCTTTTTATGAGTAGGCATTCCTGTGTCTCCTGAGTAGATCTGCTTAACATATAATACAGGTGCATGTTTCTGCTGCTGCTAAATCACTTCAGTTGTGTCCGACTCTGTGCGACCCCATAGACGGCAGCCCACCAGTCTCCCCTGTCCCTGGGATTCTCCAGGCAAGAATACTGGAGAGGGTTGAGAGGGCTTATTAAGAATAAAATGATTTATTTACACTATTTATTAAGCACCTACCATGGGTAGTGCTACTCAGCAATCAATGCAAAGAAATCGAGGAAAACAATAGAATGGGAAAGACTAGAGATCTCTTCAAGAAAATTAGAGATACGAAGGGAACATTTCATGCAAAGATGGGCACAATAAAGGACAGAAATGGTACGGACCTAACAGAAGCAGAAGACATTAAGAAGAGGTGGCAAGAATACACAGAAGAGCTACACAGAAAAGATCTTCATGACCCAGATAACCACAATGATGTTATCACCCACCTAGAGCCAGACATCCTGAAATGCAAAGTCAAGTGGGCCTTAGGAAGCCCAGCTTTAACAGTACATGAACTGCAAACTTCCAAATGTTCAAGTTGGATTTAGAAAAGGCAGAGGAACCAGAGATCAAATTGCTAACAGCCATTGGATCATTGAAAAGGCAAGAGAGTTCCAGAAAAACATCTACTTCTGCTTTATTGACTACACCAAAGCCTTTGACTGTGTGGATCATGACAAACTGGAAAATTCTTCAAGAGATGGGAATACTAGACCATCTGACCTGCCTCATGAGAAATCTGTATGCAGGTCAAGAAGCAACAGTTAAAACTGGACATGGAACAACAGACTGGTTCCAAGTAGAGAAAGGAGTGCATCAAGGCTGTATATTGTCACCCTGCTTATTTAACTTATATGCAGAGTACATCATGTGAAATGCCAGGCTGAATGAAGCACAAGCTGGAATCAGCGTTGCCAGGAGAAATATCAATATCCTCAGACATGCAGATGACACCACCCTTATGGCAGAAAGCGAAGAAGAACCAAAAAGCCTCTTGATGAGTGGAAAAAGAGAGTGAAAAAGTTGGCATAAAACTCAACATTCAGAAAACTAAGATCATGGCATCTGGTCCCATCATTTCATGGCAAATAGATGGGGAAACAGTGCTAACAGTAAGAGACTTTATTTCTGGGGACTCCAAAATCACTGCAGATGGTGATTGCTGCCATGAAATTAAAAGACACTTGCTCCTTGGAAGAAAAGCTATGACCAACCTAGACAGCATATTAAAAAGCAGAGACATTGCTTTGCTGACAAAAGTCTGTCTAGTCAAAGCTATGGTTTTTCCAGTAGTCATGTATGGATGTGAGAGTTGGACTAAACAGAAAGCTAAGCACTGAAGAACTGATGTTTTTGAACTGTGGTGTTGGAGAAGACTCTTGAGAGTCCCTTGGACTGCAAGGAGATCCAACCAGTCCATTCTAAAGGAAATCAGTCCTGAATATTCATTGGAAGGACTGGTGCTGAAGCTGAAACTCCAATACTTTGGCCACCTGAGTGGAAGAACTGACTCACTGGAAAAGACCCTGATGCTGGGAAAGATTGAGGGCAGGAGAAGAGGATGACAGAGGATGAGATGGTTGGATGGCATCACCGACTTGATGGACATGAATTTGAGCAAGCTCCAGGAGTCGGTGATGGACAGGGAAGCCTAGTATGCTGTAGTCCATGGGGTTGCAAAGAGTCGGACATGAGTGAGCAACTGAACTGAACTACCATGGGCCAGAAATCATGCTGCCTTTATGTATATTCCCTCAGACTTGTAATAATTCTTCAAATGAAGAAGTGCTATGACTATATTAAGGAGGAAAATGAATTTTAAAGATATAAAAGTCAACTTGTTTAATGACTTATTAATAGAAATGAACTGAAGTTGGGTTTGAATTCAGCTAGAATGGTTCTTGGAGAAGGCAATGGCATCCCCCACTCCAGTACTCTTGCCTGGAAAATCCCATGGATGGAGGAGCCTGGTAGGCTGCAATCCATGGGGTCGCTAAGACTGAGCGACTTCACTTTCACTTTTCACTTTCATGCACTGGAGAAGGAAATGGCAACCCGCTCTAGTGTTCTTGTCTGGAGAATCCCAGGGACGGGGGAGCCTGGTGTGCTGCCATCTATGGGGTCTCACAGAGTCGGACACGACTGAAGCGACTTAGCAGCAGCAGCAGCAGCATGGTTCTAAAGCCCATTTTCTTTTTCACTGTCATGGCCCACAGTGAATATTCATTTGTGTGCTTAGTTGCTCAGCTCTGTCCGACTCTTTGTGACCCCATGGACTGTAGCTCACCAGGCTCCTCTGTTCATGGGATTCTCTAGGCAGGAATACTGGAGTGGGTAGCCATTCTCCTCTCCAGGGGATCTTCCTGACCCAGGGATCGAACCCGGGTCTCCTGTGTGGCAGGCAGGTTGTTTACTGTCTGAGCCACCATTATACCTGGCCCACACTGAGTATTTATACCCATAGTCTTTTGTCCAATAATGTGGCATTGACTTTGGACTTCTCAAAATTAAAGAATTCTTGAAGTTTGGCTGCCATGGCAATTACTACCTGATTTAAGCTTTTTATCAAGACAGAGATTACCCAGTAAACTGGGAGCATAGTGAAGTGAGTGAAAGTCACTCAGTCATGTCCAACTCTTTGTGACCCTGTGGACTATACAGTCCATGGAGTTCTCCAGGCCAGAATACTGGAGTCAGTAGCCTTTCCCTTCTCCAGGGGATGTTCCCAACCCAAGGACTGAACCCAGGTCTTCTGCATTGCAGGCAGATTCTTAACCAGCTAAGCCACCAGAGAAACTGAGAGTATAGGAGATGGTTAAATCTCAACAGCTGTATGGGTGCAAAGGAGATCCCACTGACCAAAACTTAACTTTCTGCTGCCCTCTACCTGAATAACACAGGACCTCAGCTCTCTGCAAAGCTTCCTACCTGGTTATTTCTGCGCTTCCTAAACAGGTTCACCTACTCCTAAAATACTGCCTTTGTGCTGGGTTCTCCATGTCCATCTAGTATCTGTCTGAAATCTTGAAAGTTTACCCTATCATCTTTATTCTTTTTTTTAAAAAGAGTTACTTATTTTTGGCTGTGCCTGGTCTTCATTGCTGCAAGCTGGCTTTCTCTAGTTGCAGAGAGGGGGCTACTCTCTAGTTGGGGTGCACAGGCTTCTCATTGAAGTGGCCTCTCGTTGCAGAGCATGGGCTCTAGGGCTCTCTGGGTCAGTAGCTGCAGTGCCTGGGTTCTATAGCATGGACTCAGTAATTGTGGCTCACGGTAATTGCTCTGAGGCCTGTGGGATCTTCCCAGAGCAGGGATCAGACCCGTGTCCCCTGCATTAGGAGGCAAATTCTCAACCCCTGGGCCACCAGGGAAGCCTTTACCCCATCTTTTTATGGAGAAATAAGAGAGGCCAGATACAAGAGGGCAGGACTGTTATGCCAGTGACACTTCCTCCACGTGAAAGGAAATATCAGGAGTGAGAAGAAATTTTTCTCTCTGTTCCTCATCTCTGTTACTGTCTTGCTTCAGGTTTGTCTTCTTGTGTGTCTGTGGGCTAGCAGAGAACTCATGTAGGGTTGTGTGATACCATTATTAAATGTGCTTTTATTAAAACAAAAATCTACTTAGAATACCTCTCTGTTCTTTAGACATGACTCCAGTAGGGACTCAACCAGGAAACAAATCTGCTACGGGCTGTTGCTGTTCCGTCAGAGTCCTTTTTCCTCCTCTGACTTTGTCAGCCTTTGTGCTTCACTGTGCTATCTGTTTCAGACTGTTTCTTCCTTTAACTGATTTCTCCCTGAGGATATTCCTTACCAGTCCCAGAAACAGACTTCCAGTAGGTTTCCTTCACCAGTTTATTTAGTATGTGCCAAAGCGTACAAATCAAGCTGAGGAACCTCTTTATATGCTAATCAGATTTTTGAATTTGCACAAACTTGAAATTCTCAATTTTGGCCTGGGCTTATGGTTGTCTTTTGTAGACAACTTGCAATCCCTCTCCTCTAGCTTCAGCTATGCTCTCTATGTACATGACCTCCAAGTTGATGTCTCTATCCCCGCCCTGGTTCAAGTTCCATTTTGGAATGGAACTCACCAATTCTTACTTTTTCTTTCTGTGATTTGTGCTTTCCTATTGGTTTCTCTCTCTTGCTAGATATCTCTTGCTAGATCTCTCTCTCTCTCCTTGCTGCTGCTGCTGCTAAGTCGCTTCAGTCGTGTCCCACTCTGTGTGACCCCATAGACGGCAGCCCACCAGGCTCCCCCGTCCCTGGGATTCTCTAGGCAAGAACACTGGAGTGGGTTGCCATTTCCTTTTCCAGTGCATGAAAGTGTAAAGTGAAAGTGAAATCGCTCAGTCGTGTCCGACGCTTCACAACCCCATGGACTGCAGCCTACTAGGCTCCTCCGCCCATGGGATTTTCCAGGCAAGAGTGCTGGAGTGGGGTGCCATTGCCTTCTCTGTCTCTCCTTGCTAGATATCTCCATTTAGTTGTTCCCTTTGAAGTGCAACTTATCCTGTCCACACTAGGGACACTGAAACTTCAACCATGTGGAACTCACCGATTCTTACTTTTTCTTTCTGTGCTTTGTGCTTTCCTGTTAGTTTCTCTCTCACTTGATTACTTTACTTTTGGCTGCTCTTGATCTCTGTTGCGCTGTGCGGTACTTCAGACCCTAGAGCCCGCAGGCTTCGGTAGTCCTGTCCTGTGGGCTCCGGAGCCCGCAGGCTCAGTAGGTGTGGTGCCTGTGTTTAGTTGCGCCAAGGAATGCGGGATCTGCACCGACCAGGGGTCAAACCCACGTCTGTCTCCTGCACTGGAGGGTGGACTTTTAAACACCGAGAAGTCCTTCTCTCTCATTTTAAAGGCTAATCATTCTACCTGCTCAGATCTAAGATGTTCTGTCTAACTGGGATATCCTTACTCATAATATGTGTTGTTAAAGTTCTCTTCTTTCAGGATCTAATACAATTGCTATCCTGCCCCTCTTTGGTCAAACTTGACCCTTTCCCTCTACATCCCCATAGTGCTCTGTGTAATTCTTTAAAGCATTGGCCTCATCTTCCTTGTATTAAATTTTATCTCCTGATTCTTGTGCAAAAATAAATGAGCAGCTACTATATAATGTATTAGAATGTATAATGTATACATTAGAATATATATCTATGTTTTTATGTAGTCATCACATAATCTATTTTACAGACAGAAAAATTAAAGCTGTTTCATTATCTGTAGAACAAAGAAACAAACAAAAAAAATAAACTCAAAACCTAAAATGAACCATCAATATTTTAAATACTTCCAGTGTCTGGTATAATTTCAGCTTAACAAATATATTTTTTCTTTGGCATTCTAGGACCGTTGTTTGATACATACTAAGTAGTCACTGTTAAGTATCAAGTATCATACAAGTTTCTTGGACTAAAGCGAGATAAGATGCAAATCAAATTTCAAGAAAACCTATAGAGCGTCCATTTTATACAAGATTATATGGCTTGAATTTTTTTTACAGTGGTAGAGTTTAAAGGCAAAAGGTTTATCATCCTTTATTCCTCCCCAAAAACACTAGGAGGAAATAAACAGCAGTTTATCTGTTATCGGCAGTAAACCTGACGTTGACATTTCTCAAGACAAGGTATCACAAGGCAGGAAAATAAGAGATGTTATCACCAAACAGTTATTCACGAGGCCTCTACTGCCTATTTTAAAATGCTTTATGAGCAGTAGGACAATTTACAGCTGTGAGGTAGTCACAGTACTTTGGTGACTATTAACTAGTATTATTGCCTTTACTATAAGGCTCTGTGCTAGTCCTGCACAAATACAAAAATTATTGTATTCTGGAAATTAAACTCAAGGTAAATAGGATAGTGATAAAGCATATCAGATAAAGCTCACTGAGACATAACTGTAACAATGTTAGGTTCATGGACTTGTAACAATTACCACGAGGAACTAGGGGTCTCTCAGGAGGAGTACAGAAGGACTTTTTAAAAATAGGGTCTGGATAATTCTAAAGAAGAACCAGGAGAAGCAGGGATTACCTTTGGATTGATTATCACAGCAAACTCTGCTCAGCAGGTAAGAAGATCAAAGCAGGGCTGCAGAAGTCCTGGTAAGAAAGCAGCAATAAAGAAAAAAAAAAAATCCATGTAAATATTCACAGTATCCAAAGGGCAAAAGCAACCTAAGTGTCCATTGACTGATGAATGGATAAACAAGACGTAAATACATACAATAGAATAATATTTGGCCTTAAAAAGGAAAGACATTCTGACACATGCTACAACTTGGATGGATTTTAAGGACATTAAGTGATAAAAGCCAGTCACAAAAGGACAAGTACTGTATGATCCCACTTATATGAGGTACCTAGAATAGTCAAATTAATAGAGACAGAAAGTAAAACAGTAGTGACCTGGGGCTGAGAAGGGTGTGGTCGAAAACGGAATTAGTACTTAACGGTATGGAATTTTCAGTTTGGGAAGATGAGAAAGTTCTGGAGATGAATGGTGGTGATGGTTGAACGACAGTATGAATGGATTTAATGCCACTGAACTGCAGACTTAAAAATGGTTAAAATGGGAAATTTTATGGTATTTTACCACAACTGAAAAAATGAAGATAAAAAAACACTTAAAAAAGAAGTAGTGATCTTTAAGTAAGGAGAGGATTGGTGCAGTCTCGGCCATGTCCTGTTAGATCAGAAGTAGGTTGTAGTCCCAACTCAGACCCTTACGAACAGAGCACGACCTTTAATGAGTTGAACCCTCTCTCTCTCTCTCTCTGGCCTTCAGTTTTCTTCTTTAGGGAATGTGGGGTAAGGATGAGTCACTGCCAGAGTCCCCTCTAACTCAAACAACCTAGGGCCTCTTGAGGCTGGGGAAGTGGGGTCTAGCACAGTCACTGTGCCCACTCCTGCCCTTGTGACCTTAAGCCCAGAGGGACAGGATCATTACAGTCTGACTACCAGCATTGTTGAAAAGCTGACTCAGGTCCTGTTTCCTTAGAAACTACAAAGTTAAGATAAATGTGGAATGCTGCATCTGGAAAACTCTTATCTGAATCTCTGCCCCTGCATTAAAAATCGAGGCAGTTTCTCTGTGTCAAAGTGACACACATGGCCCAGATTCTTTTAGAGGAGCTGTTACATTGTCTCTGAAGTTACTTCAAACAGCAGAGTTTCTCATAGTCTGATTTTAGAGAACCAGATTTCTTGGCATTTTACCCTTGTTAATTAACAAAAGCGGCTTCCCTGGTGGCTCAGCTGTAAAAAATCTACCTGCAGTGCAGGAGACCCAGGAGATGTGGGTTCAATTCCCGGATTAGGAAGAACCCCTAGAGAAGAAAAAGGCAATCCACTCCAGTATTCTTGCCTGAGAAATCGATGGACAGAGGAGCCTGGCAGGCTGTAGTACATGAGGTTGCAAAGGGCTTACCTGGTACCTGGTAGATAATCCATCCCACCGGCAATGCAGGAGACCCTGGTTTCATCCCTGGGATGGGAAGATCCCCTGGAGAAGGGATAGGCTACCCACTCCAGGGTTCTTGGGCTTCCCTGGTGGCTCACCTGGTATAGAATCCACCTGCAGTGCAGGAGACCTGGGTTTGATCCCTGGGTCGGGAAGATCCCCTAGAGAAGGAACAACTACCCACTCCAGTGTTCTGGCCTGGAGAATTCCATAAACTGTATAGTCCATGGGGTCACAAAGGGCTGGGCACGACTGTGTGACTTTCACTTTCACTTTAGCAACTTCACAACAACACAACAAAAGCAGTTCTTACAGGCTCATGACAGAAGTGAAAAAGCATAATCTCTGAACAGAGTGGTGTGGCTTTGAGATAAATTGTTATGAAATGAAAATGGAAGGATATGAGTGAGTCCACTGTGGGACAAGGCTGATTTCAGATTCAAGGGCCCAATATTCTTCTGTCTGCCTTCCCTCTTTTTTCTTTTTTTTGGACACACAGCTTGTGGGATTTCAATTCCCTGACCAAAGACTGACCACAACAGTGAGAGCCCAAAATCCTAACCTCTAGACCACCAGGGAAATCCCTGCCCTCCTACTTATTTACAGGGTTTGGATTTGTGAATTTGGTGCATGTATTGCTCTGCTTCGAGATATTAACCTTTTCAATTACCAATCTAATATTATTACACACAAAACCCAATAAACTATAAATCTCCTTACATTATAATACCAATCATCTAAAGTGTCTTTATTGTTATGATGAAAGTACATTACTATGAAAACTGAAGTTTCAAAAATGTCCATACATAATTTTAACTACCCAATATTTTAAGATTATGATCATAAGTTTTAAGGATACAAGTTCTTAAATGTGAATAGCATTTCTTAAACTGTGATTTGTAACAAAATGGATCAATGTTAAAGTAGGAAATTTGAAAACAAAAGGTGATCTTTGAAAAGTTAAGGCTATACTAATACTTCAAGAGGATAAAAACTGCAATTGATAAAAGTTTACATACTTCACCTGATTCTACTTTCTATGAATCAAGTTTAAAATGAAGAAAAAACTAAAGAAGAAATGTAGACTATTTCTTTAAAAAAATTTTAAAAATTTACTTTTTGTACACTCTTTCTTATACAGTAAGCTGCTGCTGCTGCTAAGTCGCTTTAGTCGTGTCCGACTCTGTGAGACCCCATAGACCGCAGCCCACCAGGCTCCCCCGTCCCTGGGATTCTCCAGGCAAGAACACTGGAGTGGGTTGCCATTTCCTTCTCCAATGCATGAAAGTGAAAAGTGAAANGGACTTGTAGTTTTCAGTCCTGCGCCTCCCCGCGGGTTTGCGACGTTTAGCGACTATCGCGCCTGCGCCAGCGCCGGCTGAGAGGCTGGGGCCGTGGCGGCTCGTGCCGGGTGATGCTAGGCGGCTCCCTGGGCTCCAGGCTGTTGCGAGGTGTGGGTGGGACTCGCGGGCAGTTCGGGGCGCGGGGTGTCCGCGAAGGTGGCGCAGCCATGGCGGCGGGGGAGAGCATGGCTCAGCGGATGGTCTGGGTGGACCTGGAGGTGAGTCAGGTCGCTCAGGGGGACAGGGGAGACGAGTGAGTTTTCTCGGGTGGGACCGAGTAGCCGAGCGTGTCCAGGGAGAGCAGCGGTGTCTGGATCTCAGGTGTGGCAGGTGAGCGCCTCCCGGCTGCGGGCGGCGCGGGGCAGGTCGAGGGACCGGAGTCCTGCGGGTGTTGAAGACTGTGGCGGACTGTGGGGTTTCTTTTCCAAAGGGAGGTGTCATCCATATGGCTTCCCTTTACCCCCAGTTCCACCCAGATGTGGACCTCCCTGACGCGGTGGTGCGCGTCGGGTCCCTAGGGTAGGGGGTAGGCACAGCACTTCTGCTAGACCCCACTTCCCCAGCCTTACGGGACCCTAGGTTGTTAGAGCCAGATGGGATTCCGGAGATGACTCAGCCTTACCCCACATTCCATAAAGGAGAAAACTGAGGCCCAGAGAGAGAGAGAGAAAGAGAGAGAGAGGATTCAGCTTGTTCAAGGTCGTGCAGTTAGTGAGGGTCGAAGCTGGGACTACAACCCAGTTCTGATCCCTTTAGGTTTTCCATAGTCAGCCGAAGATTCCCCTCTCCCTTGAGCCTCACTTTTCTCGTATTTGAAACGGGGATAATAACATTCAATTGTGATGAGGATCAAGTGCTGTAATTAATATGAAAACTTTGTAAACTCTGCAGAGATGCAGTGAAGTTAGTTGTCTAACTCTTCCAAAATTGAATGCTGTCAGCACTCAATTTTGCTAACTTTGCATCTATCGTAGAGTAGGACTGTGACGCCTGACATGTAGCCCGCCTTTGGTAAATGGTTGTTGAATAAATAACCCGTATTGAGTGCCTTGAGGACTTGCCTAAGGAGCAGTATTGTCTCTTCTATCCTGGCTGTGGAATATAAGCTAAATATGCTGAGGGATGTCCTATTAAATAAACTTGGGTGCAGTAGGCGATAAAGATGGTTTTGTGTGTATGTATATATATTGCTATATGTATATATATACTTTTTTTTTAATTGCAGATGACAGGATTGGACATTGAGAAGGACCAGATTATTGAGATGGCCTGTCTGATAACTGACTCTGATCTCAACATTTTGGCTGAAGTAGGTGATGCCTTGTAATACATCTAAAGCTTGTCTTTCCCCACCCCCCCTCATATCTTTATTTAAAAAATAAAACTGATATAGATTAAGGTCCAAAATAATGTTCTAGGTCATGGTGGGCTTGGTACTAGAACCAAAGTAATCCATCTCAGAGCCTAGTATTTTTCAAGTTATGGCAAAAATTCAGAAGTATAAATTCGATCATTTACTAAGAGCTTAGTGTGTGCCAGACACAATTCTAAGTGCTTTACATGTATTCAGTCTTAATTGTTACAGCAACTATAAGGTAAGTACTGTTATACTCATTTTATGGAGAGAGAAGTTTTGGTACAGAGTTGTTGGGTAATTTGCCCAAGGCCACCTGGCTAGTTATTGGGCAAGCCAAGAGTTTAACCAGGCAGTCTGAGTAAAGGGCTCCCAACCAATAAGACAACCGACTACAATCACGCCAGGATCGGTGACTCATGCCAAAGGTGACTTCTTTGTATCATAACCTTAGTTTTAACTTGACTTCATATATCCAGAATCTACCTTTTCAGCCAGGGCATGTGATTCATCTAGATCATGAATAAGATTTTAGAATTTCTGTTGATACAGAGCCTTGAGCTATCCTGTTGACATAACGGGCATGATTAAGGTTTTAACATGCTGCTTTTAACTGAAACATTAAGCAAAACAAACAACACACACCTGTTGCAGGTTGCCTTTCAGCCACTCACAAAGCATTTAATAAGTGTATGACAGCCTCTGACAGCCTCTGACTGTGAAGTTCCGGGCCCTAAATAATCTTGTCATACTGTCAGCTGCATTAGAGGCAGTGAGGAGCTCCAGAGTAGGAATACAAGCTTAACTAACACAGGTTTGTTAAAATAAGTTTCCTGAGTGTCTGATTGATGTGTTACTGGCATTGGATACATTTCACAGATCTGACCTTAAGTCTGCCACTTATTTTCTTGGTGAGGTAAGGGAGGAGGGGCCATTTTAGATAAATTGTTACTTTTTTGCAATACCAGGCAGACATTCTGAAGCACCTTCTGGTATATCAGCGGGGGGGAGAATTATGATACATAGTAGTATACATAGTAGTAACTACCTCTTTTTTTTTTTTTCTTAACTAGACAGCCACCCCCACCCTTCCCAACATGGCAACTTTATATAAATCTTGAGTTTTAGGTTTGGTTGTGTTTTCCTGTCACTTGGAATTTTCTAGAGGTGAATAGTGAAGAGAAGTGTCTTTATTCACCAGCCTTACTTACCCTTGGCTGAAGAAGAGTTTTCCCCTCAGACTGTTGATATAATGTGAAATACTGACAGTTTAATGGACCAGTTACTTGATATGTACCCTGGAGGAAATTTGGGTCTGTAGTCTCACAGCTGCAGATGAGTGTGGCATTTGTAAATAGACCCAGTCGGATGAGGATAAGGATGTTAAAAAAAAAAAAAAAATTGCTATGGGCCTGTTGGCTCTGAAGTGTCAGTTCTGTGGAAAATGTTTTATTTTTGTATACAAGTCTGGGGAAGATGTTTTATGTTAGAAGAGCAGACATCCCAGCCCAGAAAATTTTCTGCAGGTAGCTTAGTGTGCCATACTGTGATCTAGAGTAAGTTATATAGTCTTAAGTTGATTGACGTTGGCTTTTTCCATCGTAGTTTTTTAGAGTTGTGTTTTGTGATACGAGGTTTTTGGTTTTGTTAAAAAAAAGTGTTACCAAAACAGGGTCCTGGGCCTTCCCTGGTGGTCTAGTGGTTAAGACTTACTGCTTCCAGTGCAGGGTGGGATCGTGGGAGTGTGGGTTCAATCCCTGGTCAGGGAACTAAGATCCCACATGTTGTGTAGTACAGCCAAAAAAAAAAACCCCAACAATAAACAAGGTCCTACTGAATAACACAGGGAACTATGTTCAATATCCTGAGATAAACCAGAATGGGGAAGGACATCTGTATAACCAAGTTACTCTGCTATACAGCAGAAATTAACACAACACTGGAAATCCACTCTACTTCAATTAAAAAAAAAAAGGTTATCAGCACATATTTTTGCTTCTTCATGGAGATTGCCATCACCCATTTTCTTGTTCGGCTAAAACTCCTTGTTGCTGTCAGGCCTATTTTAGTCAAATTCTTGCCATTCCTCTCAGTAACTGCAAACTACTTTTCCCACCTTCGTAGTGATAATACGTTGGATTTAGAGTCTTTTTTCCCCCCCCTCAGTTCAAATATTCATATTTATAATTTCTTTTATCCTGGTAACACCACTGTCAGGGAAGGGGGAGGGGTGGTTTGTTATCTCCATCTCCCAGAAGGAGAGACTAGGAGGTGACTTGCTATGATGCCACAAGTTGAGCTTCTGTGTCTGCTGGAACTCTGACCCTCGGGTGATTGTTCAGTTAACTGGAGCTGAGAATTTCAAGGTCAGGTGTTTTATTTATTTTTTTTTCAATCTTTCAGATACCTCTGATTACTTTTTCAACTGTTAAATGTGAAAATACTGTTAAAGAGTGTAGCTTTATGCAAAACATATTTATTGTGAGCTGTTGGTTTTTTTCAACAGCTGTTCTTCTCTTGCCTGATCTTACTCCCCAACGTTTTTGTAGTTTTGTAGTATTTTAGTATTTTGTATGCATATACAAATGTGTGCCTTTCTTTTAAACAAGTGTAACTGAACTTATAAGCTTATATATACTGTTCTGCAATTTGCTTTCTGTTTTTTACTTGGCAAGATAGGAACTGTTTATAGTCAGTGGTTGGCAAGCCTTCTCTGCTGCTGCTGCTGCTGCTGCTAAGTTGCTTCAGTTGTGTGCGACTCTGTGCGACCCCATAGACGGCAGCCCACCAGGCTTCCCCATCCCTGGGATTCTCCAGGCAAGAACACTGGAGTGGGTTGCCATTTCCTTCTCCAGTGTATGAAAGTGAAAAAAAAGACCAACCATTAAATATTTTAGGCTTAGATACCACATACCTCTCTGTCACATGTTTGTGTATTTTTCAACCCCCTTTACAAATGTAAAAATCATTGTTAGCTTGCTGGCAATTAAAAGTGCCAGAAGCTGAGGCTATAGTTTGCCGACCCTTGATAGGTATCTATGTTCTTTATTAAAAAAAAATTATTTTTGATTGGATGATAATTGCTTTACAATGTTGTGTTGGTTTCTGCCATACAACAATGTTAATAAGCCCTGAGTATAGATATGTCCCCTNGGGCTCTGTCCACTTGCAGGTAAAGTCCAGTCCTACGTCTTGTAGACAGTGTTCCATTGTGGCGGTTCAAGAGACTGTGGGTCCAGAAAGATCCACCCAGATCGTCATGTCCTCTACTTACACCCCGAGTTGGATGATGCCTCTTACTTTTGTGCTCAAATTTCCTTGTATAATTTATACATGAATATCAGGGGAAATGCCCTGAAACCTGACATGAGCTCTGGGATACCCAAATCAGCTCAATAACATGTTCCCATGTATGTTTATTATGGGAAAATTTTAAGTATACAGGAAAGTTGGATATAGTTGGTAACTCTGTGCCATATTTATCTGTCTTATTTTTGTGGACATGTGAAAGTAAATTTCAAGCATCGTGACACTTAATTCCTAAATAATTCACTCAGCATTTCCTAAGAATAAGGACCAGGAGATCATTGTTATATTTAAGTAACCACAAGATCCTTGTCACATTTAAAGAAAGTTAGAAAGTTAAGTCGCTCAGTTGTGTCCGACTCTTTGCAACCCCGTGGACTGTAGCCCACCAGGCTCCTCCATCCATGGGATTCTCCAGGCAAGAATACTGGAGTGGGTTGCCATTTCCTTCTCCAGAGGATCTTCCTGACCCAGGGATCGAACTCAGGTCTCCTGCATTAGGGGCAGACACTTTAACCTCTGAGCCACCAGGGGAAGACTGTCACATTTAAGATGATTAAAAATAATTCAGTAACATAGTCTGATATCGAGTCCATATCTAAAATGTCTGTTTTCCAACCAGAATTTAGTCAAGACTCATGCATTTAATTTGGTTATTCTGTCTCTTAATCAAAAATGTGTACCTGTCTTTTCCCCTTGTGACACTGACTTTTTAAAGAAATAGGCCAGTTCTGCTAGTATTTTGAAACACCTGTCATTGTCAAAGGGAGGTTAATGTCCTGTGGTGGTGTATTTGTATTTGTAAATGTAAACGGGTATAGTTACTAACACTTTGCTTAAATATTCATAAAAAGTTTTGACCTTAAGTATAGAGCATGTATTGTATAAAATTTCCCCCTAGCCAATGCAGTCTATTTTAAAGTTCTTATTAAAAATTTAGTGTTTTTTAAAAATATAAAGTACTGTGTGGAAACATGAATGTGGATATGATTCAAACTGAAATGTGAATAAAGGCTTATCTACTTATATGATTCAGTTAAATTTTTAGTGTTAGTGGTGTGGATTTTATGATGGGAGAAAATTTGCACATCTGGTATTAGCTTAAAAAGTAACAGATTTGAGCATTATTTTAAGTATGTGGAATGATAGATTCATCCTTTTGTCTGTAGAGTGCCATTTACAAATTTATTACGAGCTAAACTGAGACTAAATATGCTGAAATCTGCTCTTATAATCTAATCAGATACACTCAAACCTAATTTAGAAATTTTGAGATGCTTTTACAAATTGTTTGAATTTATTAAAAAAATCATCTCCAATTAAATACAGTTTATGAATTTTTATGTCCTCTTGTGTACCACTAGAAATACACAGATGCCGTATGCTTCGTGTCTTTCTAGGAAACTCAGTTCATGCAGATAAGAAGTTTCTTGACAAATACATGCCCCAGTTCATGAAACATCTTCATTATAGAATAATTGATGTGAGCACTGTTAAAGAGCTGTGCAGGTAAGGGCTGTATTTAGGATCCATTCAGTTGCCTCATTTAGCATGTTTTACTTTAGAATTTGTGCAGAGTAATGGAATAGAGCTGTAGAACTAAGGGGGCCAATTGGGTGTATAACTTCCTCATCCTATTCTTGCTTGAACTGGTGAGCCCTGGGGAAAGAACATCAAAAATCTTCCATATAAATTTCGCTAATCCATAAAATTTGTTGAACACCCATCTCTGTGCTGAATATTGGCCAATGTGCTGGGGACATAAAGCCCTTAAAGGCTTAGAGTCTAGTGAACTGACAGATATGTTTAAAAAAAAAAATCCACCTGGGACGTGTACTGTGTGATGACGTCAGTCAGGGAAAAGTGTGTGTAGAATTTTGCAGGCATGAGAGAAGGACCACCCAACTGCAGGAGTGAGGAGGGTGGGGAGTTAGTGGAAACTTCACATAGAAAATGGCTTTCAAGTTGAGATTTAAAGAAGAGTGGGCATTTTCCAGGTATTTAAGGTGAGGAGAGAGCATTCCAGAGAATAGGCAGAGGTTCGAAGATATAGGGTGCAGGAAGGTAAGGGTGATACGATGAGATGATTCTGATTAAAATGTGGCAAGAAAAGAGGGAGAAAGGCTCTCACCATCTTGGAGAGAGAAGGAGCTAGGGAAATGGTTGTGATATGATGAGATAATTCTGATTAGAACGTGGCAGAAAAGAGGGAGAAAGACTTGCACCACCTTGGAGAGAGGGAGCTAGGGAAATGGCAGTGGCTGGTAGAAGCAGTGTGGATGTAGCATATTTGGAGAAGATCAGTAGCAGGGCTTTGAGTGCTTGAATGGGGGCGTGAAGACAGGGAGGAGGTAAAAAGTGTTTCTAGTTTGGGCAGTTGGTGGGTGATGGAACTGTTCAAAGACAAAGGGGGCATAAGAGGAGGAGGAGATTTGGCTGATGGGGGAAGGGAGGTGTTGAGGATGGTGAGTGACCCTGTGTGTGTGGGGCTGGAAATGTCTGGTGGGTTTTAGCTGGAGTTGTCCTGGATACCCGAGACAGAAGCGAGGGAGAAGGCAGGGCTGGAGTGCACAGATCTGGGAATCTTACAGAGTGATAATCTTGCCTGAAAAGAAGCTATAGAATGAAGAGAGGTGAAGGAGGGAGATGGAGTCCCAGACAGGGCGGCAACTCCACAGTCACAACCCAAAGGCCTTTTTCAGTGTTATTACGTTACTTGAAGGACGTAATTATTCAGTGCATTTGAGACAGTTTCCTTTGAGAGTTCCGTTTTTGCTGTGTATAGACGCTGGTATCCTGAAGAATACGAATTTGCACCAAAGAAGGCTGCTTCTCACAGGTGAGTTTGGGTCCTTTTAAGTGCTTGATCATCTGACATGTACATAACCCCTGAATTCCTGACTGTTTGAAATAATGTCCCTTATCCCTTGGGGGAAAAGTAAAGGACAACTACATAAAGATAACTTTCTTTTACTAAGATTATCAGGAATTCTGGTCAGTTTTCTAACATTCCCTTGTGAGATAATGTATGGTCTTAACATCTTTATTGCTGTTTTGAAACTTGTGGATAACTTAGTCTGGAAGAAGAAGAAGTGAAGTCGCTCAGTCGTGTCCGACTCTTTGTGATCCCATGGACTGTAGCCTACCAGGCTCCTCTGTCCATGGGATTTTCCAGGCAATAGAACTGGAGTGGATTGCCATTTCTTTCTCCAGGGGATCTTCCTGACCCAGGGATAGAACCTGGGTCTTCTGCATTGTAGACAGACGCTTTACCGTCTGAGCTACCAGGGAAGTCCCAACTTAGTCTGGAACATATGTGAAATGGTGTAATTTTAGTGAGCAGTATTAATTTTCTTCCCAGCAAGCATATGGGCTTGTAACTATTTAAAACTTGAGCACTTTTTGTAAAGTTGTACAAGGCAGTTAGTCTGATTTCAACACTTCTTAGTTTTTCAGATTGTTTTCTTTTTGTGTCTGCAACCTTAGGCCCAAGTACACAGGGAATTTAAAGATCTTGTGTATCTAGAGTCCTCTTTTACTTGTTGGCATTGTGGCCTTTCAGGAAGGACATAAGACGTGATGGGAGATGTAGTAGCTGGCTTCTAAGGGCAGCTTTTGTTTCCTCCATGTACTGAGTCCCTACTGTGTGCCAGGCACTGTTCTAGACAAACTCGAAGACCAAGTCCTTGCTCTAAAGAGCCTGGCATTCTGATGTTTTTTTTATTGGGCTTTCATGGACTACCGCACAATAATACAGGTCTGGAATACCTCATGTGGAACAGTTGGGGCTTAAGGCGTTTTGGATTTAAGAATTTTTCAGGCTTTAGAAAGGGAGTAATAGCCCTAAACAAGGTCTGGGGAAGCACTCATCTTCAAACACATGGCTGTTTCTACAGTGAAATGTACAGATACTCACACCATGTGGCATAACCAGTGACTGTAAATAGCCTCACATCAAGTGGGTCAGATTTTGCCACAAAGCGGGCTATAGAAGGACTTTGGGTTTTCAGCTCTTTTTAAATTTCATTACTGTGGCTAAGATGTAGTGTCCCTTGATTTAACCAGAGGCTGTATTTTTGACAGCTTCAGCTCTCCACCATATGCCTAGGACCCGGAAAGAAAGCAAAACTGTTGCCCTAATCATGAAAGTAACTCATAAAACTCTTGCACTAAAGTTTGTGCAGTTTGATCTCGAGGAGCGGCTCTTGACCCATCTTCAAAGCAAATGGATTTACTTGCCCACTGTTCTGATAATGTTGAGTACCTGATTTCTCAGACTGCAACCCATGAGAAACGGCATGTTAGAGAAGAAAGAAGGCTGTTAGATGGAAGCAGGCAGCCCTAATGATAGTACAGATCACCTCGACAGAGGAGGGAGGTCCTGTGTGGTTGGGTGCTGTCTGATTGTGGATGTTTATTATGATGGCTGAGTCACCAGTTATGTTTAAGTACATGAATGTATTTTGTGCAGGACATCATTAAGTATTGCACACTGTCTCCCAAACTATACGCCATGTGCTGGGAATCCCACAAGTGTGGTCGATTTAAGTTTTTGAAATATCATGTCTACTGTACAACCTCCTCTGGGGAATTCAAAATATACATCAGTACATTAAATACTTTACAAAAAACTTGAAAAGAGGAAATGTTTAATCTAGTTTTCCCTAAACTATTTGACCCTGGAACTACCTCCCACCCCCAGCAGAACACTTCACTGTCTTATGGAGCAGTTTGGGAAACCTTTATCTGTTAAATTGTAGACGGTTTTTTTTGGAAGTCAAACAGTTTTTAAAAAAAACAAGCACTTAAATTTGTTTTACTGAAGCATTCCACTCCTTGTTGATATCAGATAGTTGCATTTACAGTAGTACCCATTGTTCTTAAGTTATTTATAAAAAGTTTCACCTTTGAAGAATGGTGATCATCTCCTCTGACTTTCGGACATTTCAACTCAGCGTGGTGTGTTTGCTTGTAGGGCGCTTGATGACATTAGCGAAAGCATCAAAGAACTTCAGTTTTACCGAAATAACATCTTCAAGAAAAAAACAGATGAGAAGAAGAGGAAAATTATAGAAAATGGGGAAAATGAGAAGACTGTGAGTTGATGCCAGTTCTCATGCTGCCGCCACGCGGCTCTCTGGAAGCAGCTTCTGGTGGTTTTTTCTTTTTCCCTGGGCTCACGCTGTTTGCTTGGCCGATCACCTTCCTTCAGTTAACTTGCATCTCCAGATTTTTCAAGCAGACAGCACCTGAAAATTATTTTTCTCCTAACATGCTGTTTTCATTTATGACACAGCAACTCCTTTCTAAGTACCAGGTCACGTCCACCCCTTGGTACATACCTGTATTTGCTTTTAGACATTTCTTTTGTTTAAAAAAAAAAATAATAAAGCTAGTTCTATTGAAATGCAATCCTCTTTGTACTATCGATTCTTTAGTAGTTTGATTGGAAAATGATGTGTTTCTTCTTTTTCCTTTTTTAGGTGGTGTGCCTAATGTTTACATTCTCGTAGTGCCATTTGGAGTGAACTAAGTTTCAGTTCTGTTCAGTAGGAAGTGAACTTACTCTGTCTTGCTTTACAAGTTAGTAATAGAATAATTGGAGATAGATTCAGAGAAGCAAATTGGGCTCATGATTAGTAATAGTTACGGAACAGAGCTCTGGAATAGCTACTCTTTACTATATTCAAGGGTTACTGAATAGATACTATGTGCAGTGCTAAGTTTGTAGAATGTAAATAACTGGCTGCCCTAGGTATAATGGTCAGTAAATATTTGAAGAGGGATTTCAGTTTGAATATCTTAACCCCTAAGCTTGTGTGTTTTAGAGTTCAATAGTAAGGTGAGTCCTCAGTCAGAGGGCACGTTAGAGTCATCTGTCTGTACAACAAATCTCCTTTCAGACAGATGCCCCATGAAAGAAGGAATCAGAATTGGAAAGGGCCCACAGCCACCCTGCCTCTCCTAGAGGACATTGGACTAGAAGCCTTAGATTTCATCCTAACTCGATGACATCACCATTATATGAACATAGAGGTGTGATCCTCATGTGAGACTTACAGAGAGTTACAGGACTGTAGATTGGAATTAATTATCTCATAAGTTCACTGACTGAGTTATTTTACCTTATACAACAACCTATGAGTGGAGAGAGGCTTTCTTTAGTGGAACTTTTTCTAAATGAGGAAGGCTCGGATTGACAAGCATTGCAAGTGTGAGTTGACGGGAACTTTAAAATCTGTTGACTTTTCTGACCAGTGTTTTTTCCGTTGCTCAGAGTGGCATGGGTATCACCTTCAGTGGATGGGAAGACACGATTGTGTGGTAGTTAGGAACTGGGCACTGGGGTCCAATTCTGGGTTCATATCTAAGCTCTGTAACGTACTGAGTGAGTTTTCGTTTCTAAGCCTCGTGAAAGTGAGGCAAGTTTTCTAAGCCTCATTAACGTGAGAATGACAGTACCTAACTCAAAAAATTGTCGAGATTAAACTACATACTTACTACCCGTGGTTTTGAGCTCAGCACTTGGTCCACGGCGGGCACCTTTGCCCTGACAGTTGATTGTGATGGTGATGGACTGACTCAGGCCAGGATCTCTGGGAAGGCTGCTCTGATCCATAGCTATGGTGGCTGGGGCTTTATCTTAAGTTGGTGTTCACTTAATGCCCAGGACCGTGACACTGAAGAGAGTGCACAGACCTCACTAACAGGATGACCTTGACCTGGCCTAGCACTTCTAACTAAAATTTGACAAGATGGTCTGTGTCTTTACTTGGCTGTGAGGAATGTTATATATTCTAATGCAAGAATAGATACGAAAACTCTAGGCTCGAGAAGGTTCAGGGGAAGCAGATACGACTCTTAATGCCGTGGGTTTCTCCCACCAAGCTGGCCTGTTTATTCATCAGGTTAACTGTTTGAGCCCTACCGTTTAGTTTTCTTGAGACTCTATAACTCCTACTGTTCATTTTAAATCTTCTGTCACATGAATGGCCAGCTTCCTAATTTAATCCTCTGTTCTGTATCTTAATTCTGTAACAGAATTCTCTGTTATTTCCTAATGGAGCATGTGTTAATTTTTAGTGAAATAATTGGCAGCCTGTGAGATAAGCAAGTCTGGTTCGATGCAGGTCTGTATGAAGACATGATGGTTCTGTGATTAGTTCATTATTTATTAGTCTGCTTAAATCTAAGAAATTTAAATTTGTAGTGCTGGTAACTGATTTCACAAGGGATTCCTGAAGCTAGGAAGTAATTTCTGTGAAATGAACTGCAGTGCAAATTATCTTAAATATAACCAGCCTTAAAAATGATCAGTATGTTTGTTTAGCAGAGCTCGCCACTCCAGAGCCCCTGGGGCTCTTCATTTGGGGTTTCTTCTGTGTGTGCTATAATTATCCTACAAGCTGTATTCTTAGGATCATCCAGGTATGCTTCCCTTGCATTAAACTTGGGAGGTGCATGAATCAGTACGATGAAGATAGGCTCCAGTCAGTATTCCTTGAGTGCTCATGGTAATCTGGCCGTTGTACTGAATGTGTGGGCAAGAGAGACCCCCTTTTCTGGTGCAGTTTAGCTATAGGAGACAAGAATGGAACTTGAGACCCCTGTGTTTTCTCATTTAAAAAACGGTGTATCCCTTTATTAATAAACCAGCTGACAAGTTCACGGAGGAAATGGATAGTTTCCTTTGACACAACTGGTGTTCTTACATGTGTAAGCCTTAAAAATGAGTAGCTAGTTATAGAGGCCAAGTGCAATTGTGTCCTTAAGTACATTTTGATGTATTGATCACCTTGTGATAGTGTATGAAAGTGCTGCTGCTGCTGCTAAGTTGCTCTAGTCGTGTCCGAATCTGTGCGACCCCAGGGACGGCAGCCCACCAGGCTCCTCCGCCCATGAAAGTGCTAGGTACACTCAAATGCCTGTCTTGAAAAATTAATAAGTAGCAAGGATAGTGGAAAATTGCTTGTTGCAAGGGTAAGCTGTATGTAGCAGATTGATGTAAAAGCTATTATCTTTTGTATCTATTGATGAAGCAAAAGCTATTATGCTTTGTATCTGTTGACAGATGCTGTGTATCTACTGTGAAGATTAATTGAGTTTTAGTTCCAACAAAGTCTTTTTAATTTTATGTGGTTCTTTTTTTTCTTCTTCTTCTTCTTTTTACCTTTTTACCCTCCCTTATGTGGTTCCTGATAAAACCATAGTGACCATGGTGATGTAAATGAAGAGTTCCTCCCTAGTTGAGTATTTTCTATTGGGTAAAGACATACTTGGAATACACTGAGAAGAGACCTTAAATCAGCATACGTACACACAAGGCCAACTATATAGAGGTGATTGATACGTTAGCCTGGTGGTGATTTTTTTCACTATATTTACACGTGTGTTACACACTATATTTACACACATACATACATATGTGTATATATATATATATAAAATCATTAAGTTGTACACCATACGTTTCATTTCTACGTGTCAGCAGTATCTAAGTTTTTAATATATATGTTAAAAAGTATGCAGAAAAAAAGGGATTAAAAGTTTGCATTCCACTAGAATACAGGCAGATGCAATAGTTGCTTTCATAACTGACTTGCCAAGTTGAATGCTTAGGACCTGAAACTTAACTTGGTCTTCAGGATAATTTAATAAGTTTAATTTTGCACCCGAGTTACAAAGGTATTCACTGGTAGTCTGTGGTACAAAAAGAGTCTCACGTTACAAACAAGCACTAGAAAATGGGAAGATTGGGGAGTGTGAAGCAAAAAAATAGGTTTGTACAAATGAAGACACACACAGTTTGCAGAATCCTTGGTGAGGGGAACCCATATAAGTTGTAGAATTTGGGTTGCACGACATGAATGTACTTAATGCCATGGAACTGTGCACTTAAAAACGGCAAAAAATGGTACATTTTATGTATATTTAATGTATATTTTGCCACAAAAAAGGATGCAAAACTGGCCATGACTCATCTTCAGAATGGGAGCCAACTTGAGGCACTGAATCTGGAACCGTTGCTTGTGCCCTTAGGAGGAGTAACTTCCCGTGTTTCCTTGATTTGGAATAGCCGGAAGTGGGCAGTTCAGAGTGGTGGTTTCTGTTAGGTCAGCATCGGAGTGGTAGGAGGAATTGCTGGCTTTGTTTACAGACAAAGTAAGTTTAACAAATTAATATCCTGAGAAGCGTCTAGCCGCTTCCTTCTCCCCAAATTTAGCCACATGAGTTGGGTGGGGGAGAGGTTTCTGAATTCCGAGTGAAGTGTACTTGTTGGTTAATCTAGGTTAATGGCCAATCTAGGATGTCCTGGAACCCAATCCCATTTTGTTTTTGTGGAAAAAACTTTTTCCACTTTGCATTCCATCTCACCAGCTCACAATTCAAACTGAGCAATGGAATTCATCGCTAGAGACTGTGTATCATTTTATATTTTCTCTTGTCTTGTGTTCTCTCTGTCCAAATCATTTTTCTTAGACACACTCTCATTTTACCGTCCCAGGGGTTCTAATGTACCTTGTTATATCCCTCTGCCTTCTTACTCTCTTACTGTCTTCTGTGAGATAGGTTGGCATGATAGCCCAGTCATTTTTTTGTTCACGGCTAACAACTAGCAGAAAGGAATTTTATTATTATTATTTTTTTTTTCAGAAAGCAATTTTAGAAGAACTGAAAAATAGGACAGATGTAAGGAATACTGAGGAAAATTCCTAGCCCTCCCTCTAGTGGAATAGGAGTAAACATTGCTCCTGTTGGAATGAGTTATGATAAATACAAGCTTCCAGAAATGCGGGGGTTGACTTTACATGCCCCAGGGACAAACCTTGTCCTCAGATGACCAGTACTTGTTTTCATAGCTTCAGTTTTTACACAGAGTAAAAACTTTCAGTTATTTGAATATTCTAGAGAGATTGTCAGCTTTTATTTTGCCAAATAAGGACATTAGAAATATCATCTCTTTGCACCATCATTTCATAAAAGACATTTAAAAACATGTAAAAAACTTAATTTCAGAATAAAGGACAGGCACTTGAATATATTTAGCTTTGTGAAAAATCCAATCATGTACTTATTATTTTTTTATTATTATGCTTTAGATTGATTAAAATATACTTCATCCTGGGCCTGTGTCAGTGTTCAGGCTAGAGTTTAGGAATCACTGGTGTAGGGAGGCCTGGGACTTTCAGCCAGAACACTCACCTGGAGGAGCAGAAGAGAGAGAAGTTACATTCTGTATAACCCGAATTGTTCTTTTTTGCAAGTTATTAGATGAAAAGACTTGGAAGCTACCCAAGCAGCTCACGGTGGTTTAGTTGGGATAAAATTGTGGTGTATTCATGGTCAGAGCATCAAAGGGAGATGCTTCATTCCTGTGTTTTACACTGCTGTTGGCCTTGGATAGCCTTTCCAAGTAATTCTAGGAATGCTGCGAATTCCTTGGTTATTTGAAACTTTTGTTTTTCCAGTTTTGACGTTTTGAAATTGTTTTTGTGTGACCTTTAGCTGTAAAGTCTTTGATGTTTGAATACTGGTTTCCTGAGGATGGGTGGGCAGTGGGAAGGCATCAGGTATAAGTTTGAACGTTATTTGAGTTTCAGATACAGAAACTCTGGAAGATTTTCAAGTGATTTCATTTGAATTAAGTCCTAAAGCTAGTTTAGGTTTGAAGAATATATAATAGATAAGTGTTTCCGGAGGTGAACACTGGTATTTGAGAAAAACATGACAAATACTTTTAAACACTGAGTTCCTGAAAGGCCCGTGGGAATGGACTATTACAGCCCCTTGATAAAACAGTTCTAAAATTATATTGGGGGGATGGTCATTGCCTTGGGAATTTCTTCTCTGAAAAAAAAGTACTTAAATGTGATGGCATATGTCCAGATATCTGGAGAAATTAGGTACTGTTTAGTTAGTCTTGAGAAAGTAACAATTTTATGAATAAGATTTTATTTTTTACTTATTATTTCAGTACATACTTACTGGAGGTTCTGATTTGTGTTGTGTATTGTTTTAAAAATTGAGGGTCCAGTCAGGACTTGGACATAACTCTGCCCTCATAGAGTTTATGTTCTAGAGAGCAAGACAGATAATACATAAGAAAAAAATTATTGTGCTATTAAATGAGAAGGTGCTGAAGTGAAGACAAATGGTGGTGGGGTTGGGGAAGAGAAAGGGCTACTTTAAGTAGAATGGCTAGTGCAGGTTGCCTTTCTCAGGTAGCATTTTCGTCTAGTCCAGAAAGAGAGGCAGGAGGCTGTAGGAGGCACACAAGACTATGGCCTTGAGGTAGCAGAGAACTTGGTGTATCAATGGAGCTTAGAGAGCTAAGGGAGAAGGGGCATTCTAGGCTCTTCTTAACAGGGCTCTAGTAAGTGCTGCATGAATGAATGAGTATAAGATTTTTATAGCACATCCTTATTGTAGATTAAAAGAGGGTGATCATGAGTGAGAGGTGGGTGTCACTGGAAATGATGGTCAACTGATCAACTCACAGAGTCTGGAGCAGGATCTCAGTTGGGCGCCCAAGTTTTAGGTTCCATGTTCTTGGCCCAGAAACTTGATGTCATCAGTAGTCAGCAGTAAACCAGTGCCTTAAGGAGGAACTTATTCCCAGCAAACACACATGGGACGGATGTGTGATTCTA
Source organism: Redunca redunca (assembly GCA_006410935.1). Lineage (NCBI taxonomy): Eukaryota > Metazoa > Chordata > Mammalia > Artiodactyla > Bovidae > Redunca > Redunca redunca. The sequence continues at coordinate 133,094 of SJYQ01011381.1, read as the reverse complement.
AATGCTGATCCATGTACATGCGGTTTCCTTTTCTAGTGACTAAAATACCATATTAATGTGTGCTGTATTGGGCAGCCCTTTTTCCAGCATCAAGGCACTGGGAAAATAAGTATGTAAGCAAAAGCCTACTGAGTAAATTTAGAATAGGCTCAAGAAAGTCTCAAGGAACGTTCTGCATGGGTTCAAGTGAGGCTTGATAAAGCAATGTCTTTGCTTCACAATGAAGAACACTTTTTAGACTAAGACTGAATTTACGTTTAATTTGGGAGTCACTGGTTGCTTTTTCTAGGCTTCCTTTCTCATCATCTTTTGCACAATCTTTTTTGTTTTGTCTATATTTTTTTGTTTTATATGACAGTTTTTTTTCTGATTATACAATAACAAGTATACTAACAAGTAGCCACATTGTAAAGAGAAGACCACTGTTAGTATAGTGAGGCCTGTCCTTTCCCTTTGTATTTATTAATATATGCAGCAGGCCGCTCAGTGAGGCAAACTTTAAAATGTATGTCTCCTGCCGTAAATATTTAAAGTTGGTAGCAGATTGTGTCAGAGGTGATAGCAAATCATCTCTGAACAGACTTCTGCTTTAGTAAGCTTCCTGTGTAGCTTAGTGGGTAAAGCGTCTGCCTGCAATGCAGGGGACCTGGGTTCGATCTCTGGGTTGGGAAGTTCCCCTGGAGAAGGAAATGGCAACCCACTCCAGTATTCTTGCCTGGAGAATTCCATGGACAGAGGAGCCTGGCAGGCTACAGTTCATGGGCTTGCAAGGGTTGGACACGACTTAGCACTCTCTTTCTTTCTGCTCTAGTAAGATCATCAAAATGCCTCTTTGGTTGTACAGTTATAATATTCTTGTATTTCTTAATAATGTGGGTAAAGTAGTCAGAATGCAAATAAGTCAAATAGAGATACAAAGTGATTAACATTTAATAATGTAAATGGTTCTCATTGAGGGAGGGTACATCTCAGCAGGAATTTATTTAAATTTTTTTATAGAAAATTTAAGACATATGTCCAAGTTAAAAGACTAGTATAATGAACCCCCATAGACTTTATGCAGCTTGAACAGGCCACTCTGCTCTTATGTCATCTGCACACCATCTGGTCTCTTCCCTCACAGATTATTCTGTAGTAGTCCCCAAACAGCATGTCATTTCTTCTGTAAATATTTCGATACATAGCTCTGTAAGGACTCTTAAAAAAATCAAAACAGTAATCATGATATTGCTATACCTAAAATTTTAACAGTGATTTCTTAGTATCGTATAGAGACTTAGGTTTGATTTTTTTTTTTTAACTCTTTTTCTTTCCATATTCAAAATTCTTTGAAGCTAGTTGCTAAGTGCAGCCCACATTCCAGGAGGAAGAGATGAACCTCTGCCTTCCGGAGAAAGGGGGAGGAATTCAGAGAGTTATCAGTCAAATAATTTTTTTTTTTTTTTTACCCTGGTAGTCTCCTTGGGTCTGAAGTTGAAGACAGTAGAAAGGATTCAGAACTGAACAGATATTCCAGGAGACTATGAAGGAAAAAAAAATATGGCCAAAGGGAGCTCCCTGGGCTGATGAACTGTAGGAGCTATGATGACGAGTTTATAATTTTAGGTTTTCTTTTTGTGTGTTATAATTTATACTTGCAGTGAAATCTGTTAAATCCCTACCCGTGTAGCATCGGCATTAGTTAGCTGGGAGAAGTGAGAAGGTTAAGCGGTAGCACTAAGCTGGCCATTGGTTCTCAGAGAGCAGCTACAGAATGGTAGTCACCAGTGAACTGTGACAAGGGACAGCAGCCAAGACATAGAAGCCTCTCATGGGAATCCTCAAACATTCAGGAGGACTTCAATTTCCTGTCATAGAGGATGCTTGAATTCCTTTCTTTAGTTTGTTTTTTTTTTTTTGGCCATGCTGGGCAGCCTGCAGGATCTTAGTTTCCCGAACCAGGGATCAAACCCATGTTCCCTGCATTGGGAGCCCAGAGGCTTAACCACTGGATGGCCAGGGAAGGCCCTCCTTTCTTTAAATCTTAAAGAAAATGTGAGCCCAGAAGGCTGGAGTTCTGTGGTTACTCGTGATATGTACATGTTTTCATAAAGCAAAATGGATATAACATGGGGAATTGATTGGGGAGTATGGTGTGAGAGTCTTATTACATGAACCTCTCTTTGTGGTAAAGTGATACTGTTTTGGATATAACATGGAGCCTAATAGGAAAATAGCTGTAGTAATTCATAGGAACACATTACTCTATTTGAATGACTGGCCACTTAGGTTTTTTAAATTAAATTTAATTCTTTTTATTCTTTTGTTTGTTCTAGTGGCAGTGTTGACTCTTACCAAGTGGCAGAGTTACCAAAATTGCTAGTTCAAGACCAATAGTAATGAATTTTTAAAAGGTGATAAGTATATACATTTAAAGGCTTATCAGATCTGTTTTTTCCCCTCAGATTTATAAAAAGTTTTTTTACTTTCTTTTTTGGGTCCCACATTTACTGAATTGAATTAAATTCTACCATTCCAGTCACTGAATTCCACCTTTCAGTTAATTCACCCAGCACATTATTATTGGTCTATGCAAAAGCCCTCTTGTTTTATGTATTAGTTTCCCTGTTTCTCCTTCCATTTATATTCTCTCATCTGTGTTTTATTGACTCTGTGTTTCTCCATTCCACCTTTTTTTCCTTAATGCACGTGATATTGTATGTATGTGTTTAATTTGTGGCATTATGATACAGCACTCATTTTTTTTTAAGCCATTCTCTGTTTATGAGGCTATGTGTGTGTGTGTGTGTGTGTGTGTGTGTGCTAAATCGCTGTGTCCGACTGTGTGACCCCGTGGACTGTAGCCCGCCAGGCTCCTCTGTCCATGGGGATTCTCCAGGCAAGAATACTAGAGTGGGTTGCCATGCCTTCCTCCAGGGGATCTTCCCAACCCAGGGATCAAACCCCTGTCTCTTACATCTCCTGCATTGGCAAGAAGGTTCTTTACCACTAGTGCCACTTGGGAAGCTCTTTATGAGGCTATAGTAATCTCACTTTTTAAAGTATTTCTTTATATGCACATTTTTCATTTTCCTTATCGGTACCACAACCATTACTGCCATGAATATCTTGGTATGTGTGTCTGGGCAGGGGTTTCTCTGCCGTATAGAGCCAGGAGTAGGAGTTCAGGGTTATTGGATATCCCTGTACTTAATTTCTCTAAGCACTGGTGGTATTTTCTCCATAATGACTGCAGCAGTTTTAATTGTGACCAGAAATACAGAGTGACCATTTCCCTAGGCCTTTGTCAATAATTTGAAGTGCATGGATTTGTAATTTTGCCATTTTTATGTGTATAAAATAGTATTTCCTTATTTGTATTCTTTTGAATATGAGTGGGTTTGAGTATGTCTTCATGTGTACGTATTGCTGTCTGGTTTCTTTTGTAAATTGCCTATTCATATCTGTTGTCCACTTTTCAGTGGGATTTTTTCTTTTATCCCAGTGATTTTCATCTCAGTTATTTACCCCCAATCTGTTACCCACCTGCTGACTCTGTGGTGTCTTTGTTTAAATGGAGACCTTTGATTTTATTATTGTAACATCTGTCACTTTTCCTCCTTAAGGTTTGTTCTTTGAGACTATTGTGTAAGAAATTGTTCTCTACATCAAGATGCTGAAGACGTTCTCCTATATAACCTTTTATTAGCTTTATATTTTAGTTTTGCTTTTTACATTTTGGTTTTTAGTATTATTACATCTGGAATCCACATCTGGAGATTACGTAAGGTAAGGATCCAACTTTATTTTTTCCATAGAGTGTACAGATTTTCCATCACTGTACACTAAATAATTTATCCTTTTTCCACTGACTTATGTAAGATACCACCTCTGTCACACACCTAGTTTCATATACATATGAGTTTGTTTCTGGGCTTTTCATTTTATTACATCATTCTTTGTCTATCCTATATCATTGGCTTTTTTTTTTTTTTTAATAAATTGTGGTTTTGCTTATTCTTTCTTTTTCCTGTCTAATTACATTGGCTAGAATATCCTATACTGTGTTGAACAGTATCTGTGGTGGTACATTTTTATCTTGTTATTGACTGAAAAGGAAGCATCAATTTTTTTTCCCATTAATTATGATGTTTGCTATAGGGCATTGATACCTAGCCTTCAAAAAGTTAAGTAAGTTCTATTTTCTCCTGGTTTTATTTTTTATTTTTAGAAAGAAATTAGAATTGAATGTTGAACTTTTATCAAATGTCTTTCCCATGTGTTTTGAGATGTATTTTCTTGTTGTTGTCAGTCACTAAGTTGTGTCCAACTTTTTGCAACCCTATGGACTGCAGCATGCCAGGCTTCCCTGTCCTTCGCTGTCTCCTGAAGTTTGCTCAAATTCACATTTATTGAGTTGGTAATGCTATCTAGCCATCTCATCCTCTGCTGCCCTCTTCTCCTTTTGCCTTCAATCTTTCTTAGCATCAAGGTCTTTTCCAATGAATCGGCAGTTCGCATCAGGTGGCCAAGGTATTGGAGCTTCAGCATCAGTCCCTCCAGTGAATATTCAAGGTTGATTTCCTTTTGGATTGACTGGTTTGATCTCCTTTTAGTCCAAGGGATTCTCAAGAGTCTTTTCCAGCACCACAATTCAAAAGCATCAATTCTTCAGTGCTCAGCCTTCTTATGGTTCTTCTTTACTCCATTGCTGTGGTGAAATAAATTTATAGATCTTCTGGTATTAAATTATCTTTGCATTTCTAGAATGATCTCTTGATAAAGTACTTAATAAAAGTATTATTAGCGTAATTTTTTTCAAACTTTCAGTTCCTGTCTATTCGCTGATATTTAGGGAGTTGGTGTCTCTGTCCATTCCTGAAATTGACCTGTAATTTTCTTTTAAATATTGTCCTCATCAGTTTAAAAAAGTTGAATTGGAGGATGTTTGCTTTAACAATGTGTAAGTTTCTACTGTACAAGAGCGTGAATCCGTTGTAAGTATCATGTATCCCCTCCCCGTTGAGCCTCCCCCCCACCCCTACATCCTGCGCATCTAGGTCATCACAGAGCACCAAGCTGAGCTCCCTGTGTTACCAGTTTTCCACCAGCTACCTGTTTTACACATTGTAGTGTATATGTATCAGCGCTACTCTCTCAGTTCATCCCATCTTCTCCTTTCCCGACTCTGTCCACAAGTTTGTTCTCTATATCTCTGTCTCTATTTCTGCCCTGCAAACAGGTTCCATCAGTACCATTTTTCTAGATTCTGTATGTATGCGTTAATGTACCATGCTTGTTCTCCTCTTTCTGACTGACTGCATTCTGTCTGGCAGACTCTAGGTTCATCTGCATCACTACCAATGACCCGATTTTATTCCTTTTGATGGCTGAGTAGTATTCCACTGTGGGGTTCCCTGGTGGCTTGGTGGAAAATCTGCCTACCAGTGAGGAGCCTCAGGTTTGAAAGAGCTCGTGGAGAGGGAAGTGGCAGTCCACTCCAGTATTCTTGCCAGGGAAGTCCCATGGACAGAGGAATCTGGAGGGCTACAGTCCATGGGTTGCAAAGAATCAGACATGACTTAACAGCTAAACAACAACAATATTCTATTGCATATATGTATCACAACTTCTTTATCCATTTGTCTGTCAATGGCCATCTAGGTTGCTTCCATGTCCTGGCTATTATAAATAGTGCTGCAGTGAACACTGGTGTACATGTGTCTTTTTAAATTACGGTTTTCCCAAGTTTTTTTTTTTTTTTTTTAAAGTTGTACTCCCCTGAAAAATGAACTGGACATCTCTCACAGTTTTTCTAATTTTTATTTATCCATTCACATACTACAGGACATCTTGGTTGCTTTCAAAATATCATTCTTAATATTAGCTGAAAGTTCAAAAATTCCCATTGAGAATGGGATCTTGTCAAGAATGTCCACCACCAATTCCATTGATCATCATACTCGAGCTTGCCAACATTTTAAGTCAGTAAAAAAAATAAAAACATGTTAGGGTTTGGAGGCAAGTAACAAAACTGATTATCCATAGATAACTTGAATGTCTATATGGATGACTCAAAAGAAAGTACAAATCATTCTTAGAAATAACAATTTAGCAAGTCAGCTAGATATAAAAAACCATTTATAAAACCCACGTTGCATTTTTATATACCAGCAAACGTCAGTTAGAAAATGAAAACTTAAGAACATGCCATTTACAACAGCACAGAAAAATATGAAACACATAGGAATATATTTAACAAAAGCTTTGTAAGCCCCTAATGGAGAAAATGATAAAACTATGTTGAAAGAAATTAAAGGATCCTTAAGTGAAGAGAGATACACAAGCGAGACTAAGGATTATGTGAATGTCAGTTTCCCTCAATTTTATTTATTGAGTTGGTATAATTCTAATAAAAATAAAATCCCAGCCTTTTTATTTTGTAGGCCTTTGATAAAATAATTCTTAAGTATATATATTGAGATTCAGAGGCCCTCAGTAGGAAATGGCAACCCCCTCCAGTGTTCTTGCCTGGAGAATTCCATGGATGGAGGAGCGTGGTGGGCTACTGTCCATGCAAAGAGCTGGACGTGACTGAGCGACCGAGCAAAGGCCTGACTGTTGGTCCACTCTCTGTGTGTTTTTTGGCTGTGCTGGGTCTTCATTGTTGTGCAGGCTTTTCTCTACTTCGGTGAGTGGGGACTGCTCTCTAGTTGCCGTGTGAGGGCACCTCATTGCAGTGGCTTCTCATTGTGGAGCACGGGCTGAAGGTTGCATGGGCTCAGGAGTTGTGACTCCCTGGCTCTAGAGCACAGGCTCAATAGTTGTGGCACACAAGGTTAGTTGCTCCTCGGCCTGGGGGATCTTCTGGATCAGCGATAATCCTGTGTCTCCTGCAATGGCAGGCAGATTCTTTATGACTGAGACACCAGGGGAGCCCTTGGTCCACTCTTGAAGAATGATAAGGTTGGGGAAATAGTCTTCATATAATGACTGGTAAAGCTGTTCAATTTAGGTGAGTGTGGTATTGTTGCAGGGATAGACAAATAGACCAGCAGAGCAAAATAGAGATTCCAGAAACAAAACCACATGACTGTTCATATATAACAAGCTGGTTTTCAAATCAGTGGAGAAAGGATAGTTTTTTCCTTCAATAAATAATAATTGGACGCATGCTACGTGCGTGCTAAGTCACTTCAGTTGTGTCTGACTCTCCGTGGCCCCAGGGGCTGTAGCTCACCAGGCTCCTCTGTCCATGGGAGTCTCCAGGCAAGAATACTGGAATGGGTTGCCGTGCCCTCCTCCAGCGGATTTTCCAGACCCAGTGATCGAACCTGTATCTCTTATGTCTCCTGCACTAGCGCCACCTGGGGAGCCCAGATAATTAGGTGCCCATATTTTAAAAACTGGACTAGGACTCCTACTTTACACCATACACAAATAAATTCCAGAGAAAATATCTTTGTATTGTCCACAAAGGGAAGAATTTCCTAAATAAGACCACCATCAAACATACAGGCTAAAAGCAAAATAAAGCATAGTCACGTGTGTTTGTATGCGGAAATATGCATACAGATAGGGTAAAAGAGAAGATTGTTAAAATGAGTTTCTTTTCTCGAAAGCTACCTTAAAAACATAAAGGCACAAGTCACAAACTGGTTAAAGACAATTGCAAATCATATAATCGACAAAAACTGGTATCCAGAATATATAGAGAGAATGCCTGCCAAATAACCAACAGTGAAAGAACCTCGCAGAAAACTGAGAAAAACCTGAGAAGAGCCACTTTGTGAAAGAGGAAATCTGAATGTCAGTAAACGTGATAATATGTTCAATGTCATTATTAGCAAATTTAAAGCACAATGAAAACATTCCTATGAGATTGGCAGTATTATAAAGTCTGATTATACCTGGACTTAAGCATGTGGTGCAGGGCTGGCTTTCCTGGTGGTCTGGTGGTTGAGAGTCTACCGGCCAATGCAGGAAACATGGGTTCCATCCCTGATCCTAGAAGACCCCACATGCCTCGGAGCCACTAAGCCTGTGCGCTGCATCTACTGAGCCAGTGCTGTAGAGCCCGTGAGCCGCCAGCTGCTGAGCCCACGTGCTGCGGCTGCTGAAGCCCAAGAGCCTAGAGCCTGTGCACCGCAATGAAGAGTACCACCCGCTCCTTGTAACTGGAGAAAGCCCGTGGATAGCAACTGAAGATCCAGCACCACCAAAAAAATAAAAGAATGATGCAGCTATAGGATATACAGAAATAGAAGTATGATATGTACATGGGACATCTTATAAACCAATGTTACCCCAATAAAAATGTATTTTTAAAAACAATTTATTGCATTTTTTTTTTTTTTTGGCCACAGTGCAGAGCATGTGAAACTTTCCAGAACTGGGATCAAACCCATGCCCAGTGCAAAGGATGTGTGGAATCTTAACCACTGGGCCACCAAGGAGGTCCCTAGAATTCATTCTAAATAAAACTGGGGGCAAAAGGGAATATGGTGTGATAGGAACTCTCAAGCACTACTGGTGAGAAAGTAAATTGGTTCAACTACTTTGGAGAGTAATTTGGCATTACTTCAGTTCAGTTCATTTCAGTCGCTCAGTTGTGTCCGACTCTGTGACTCCATGAATCACACCACACCGGGCCTCCCTGTCCATCACCAACTCCCAGAGTTCACTCAGACTCAGGTCCATTGAGTCAGTGATGCCATCCAGCCATCTCATCCTCTGTCGTCCTCTTCTCCTGCCCCCAATCCCTCCCAGCATCAGAGTCTTTTCCAATGAATCAACTCTTCACATGAGGTGGCCAAAGTACAGAGTTTCAGCTTTAGCATCATTCCTTCCAAAGAAATCCCAGGGTTGATCTCCTTCAGAATGGACAGGTTGGATCTCCTTGCAGTCCAAGGGATTCTCAAGAGTCTTCTCCAACACCACTTAGTAAACTCAAATGTGTGCAAATTTTAAAATCCACTGGTTCTAGATATTTAACCTGGAGAAAATCTTGCACATGTACCCCAGAAGACAAATATAAGTGTGTTCATGAAAATGATCCAAGTATTTCTCATCAGTAGGATGTATAATTGTGTGTTTAGATGATACTGCAGTGAAAATATATATAGCTACATGCAGCAACATGGATGAACTGGAAGAGAGTGATGAGCAAAATAATCAGGCCACAAAAGAATACATGCAATTTGATTCCATTTAGGTAAAGTTAATGGAGCAGCCAAAAGTAAGCAGTGTAACGTATACATATGTGGAACAAGTATGAAGTCAGAATCAAGACAGTGGGCCCCTTTCATGGGTGGGGAGCAGGGGAAGGGGATGTGATTGGAAGAGGGGCACACAGGAAGCTTCTAAGGTTTTGGGAAAATATTCTTTCACAAGATGTGTTTTATGCCCAGGTGTTCGCTTCCTAAAAATGAATATTCTCTGAAAAGTATATATGTTTTATTTTCACTGGTATATATTTTATATTAAAAATATAATTAGAAAGTTAAATAGAAAAACTTTAACAAATGCATGGCATATAAAAATTTTCAAAATTATTATTTTATTAGTATCAAAATGTTTCCTTCTAAATATAGCTGTAGCTGCATCTCACAAATTTTTCACATAGTGCTTTTGTCTAGCTTAAAGTCTTTTTAAAATTCCCTAATGATATTCTCTTTAAAATGAAAGTTATTTAGTAGACTATAGTTTCCGGGCACATGGGATTGTTCACTCTCTTTCTGTTTTATAATAGTGCTACATTATAGAAAACAGTCTATGAAGGTAATCTTTTTGACATTTGTTGAGTACATTTATTTGTAGCTTGAAATAACAAATTGTACTTAGGTGAATAAAAATACCTTTTGAAATTTCATGCAGTGAGAATAATTTTAGTATTGCAGTTTTTAAACTTTGCTCCATTCCAGCCTTCTCCTGTTATAACCTTGATTTTAATCTCTAGTTTTGTTACACTGAGGTTTCTTAGTACTGTAGCCATATGCACAATAGACTATGGTTTTTTTGTGTTTTAATGTATTGTTTAGTGTTAATTTAGACTACCCTCAGCAATGTATGGGAGGGCCCATTTCTTTGTCCCTTGGTCAGTAGTACTGGATAATATCTTTCAAAAATAATTTTTGGCAATTTGAAACATATGTCTTTCACTTATATTTTATTCTGTATATATCATTCACATATTTTATTCTGTATCTTTCACTTATATTTTAGTCTTTATAGTTAATCTTCAACTTTTTTTAATATCCATACATTGCCCAGTTGTCATTCTGTGTGAGTTGTTTGTGTAATTTTGTATTGTAGAAGCAATTTTTTAAATTAATTTTTAAAACGTGTTTATGTATTTAGGATGATATCATCTCTTGTTGGAATCCTCCCCACTCCATTTGGTATTTGCTTTTAGTACCCATTTGTTCTTTTTTCCTTTCTTCCTCTTCATTAGGAAAAAATTTCCCCAGGGTTTTCATTTTATTTAATGTAGAGCAGTTTAGTCTTCTTTTATTACAGGGAGAAGATGATCATTTGGCAGAGATAATGTAGCCCAGATTGCAGAACTGAGTTGAAGGTTAAATAATGTGACCACTGATCCTCTCCAATTCCATAAGTCAACGAATATCATACCTATTCAGACAGCTTCTATGTGATGGATAACTGAAATATAATCTTCCTTATGATACAATAGTGACTTCAGATTTAAGCATGTCTAGAAAATATGACCTCACTCCTTGACAAAATTTTATCATAAGTGACTTCATAAATACACTGTGCAGACTTTATCAAACAGCTCGAGGGAAAACATCTCTTCTGTCTACAGTGAAAGGATAACGCTGACATTTGGCAAAGGTCAGAGCTTCATAAATTTAACTTATTAATACATCTGTGAACTGCTAGTATGTTTATATTGTGGTGGTAAAAGAATATTACAGGATGTTTTAAAAACATGTTTAATTCCTACCAAAAGTTTCTAAGCATTTTTTTTTTTTTTTTTACTAAAATCCAATATGTTCCACATTTTTGATAAGGTAAATCTTTTCTCTTTGGAAAACAAAAAAGAGTGTGTGTGTGTGTGTTTAAGGAGATATATGTGGGATTAGAGGTCTACATAAGCCTCAGCACAGGTTTTCCCACATCCCTAAAATTGACTTGATGACCCCCAAATAGGACAAATCCAAGAGAACCCTGAAAGTAGGGAAGATAGACACCCACGTGCCCCAATACTAGAGAACATCTACTGTAGTACAGGAGGCACTTTGTTGAAAGAAAACATTAGAACTGGCCTGAGATATTGCTTTTTTAAAAAAAAAAAAAATTTATTTGATTGCGCCTGGTCTTAGTTGTGGCACACAGGATCTTAAGTTGTAGCATGTGAACACTTAGTTGTGGCATGTGGGATCTAGTTCCCTGATGAGGAATCGAACCTGGGCCCCCTGCACTGGAGTGAAGAGTCTAAGCCACTGGACCACCAGGGAAGTCCCTTCAGTATTGCTTTTTAAAAAGTCATCACTATCACATGAAATGAAGAAGGAAGACTGTGGAAGGACCTCACTGATAGCCCTTATTTAGAGGGGTGAGAGCTAGAGGTGAGGGCTGTGGGACAAAAAGTAAACACTGTGCTACGAATCAACAGCATCTAAAGCAGTTGAACAGAGGGGCCCCAGGATAAACAGGACACATCAGGTGGTGGTATGTGGGCAATGATACAGCTGAGCTTTCCCATAGTATATGGCCTGTGTCTTTAGAAAAGAGGGGCCACTGCTAAAGCCTCGGAACAGTTGTTGAAGAAATGTGTGTGTGTGTGTGTGTGTGTGTGTGTGTGTGTGTGTGTGAGCGCATATGTGCATGCTCAGTTGTGTCTGACTCTTTGTGACCCCAAGGATTGTAGCCCAACAGGCTCCTCTGTTCCTGGAATTTTCCAGGCAAGAATACTGGATTTGGTTGCCATTTCCTTCTCCAGGGGATCTTCCCAAGCCAGGGGTCAAACGCCTGTCTCTTGCTTATCCATTGGCAGGTGGGTTTTTTTACCAGCTGAGTCACCAGGGAAGATTATATAGCCTTTTTATTTCCAGGCATTGTTTTAAATTGGTGGTTCTCAGCTGGGGGTGATTTTGTCCCCCTGCGGGGACATTTGGAGGTCTGAGATGTTTTTGGTTACCACAACTAGGAACAGTCTCCTATCAGCATCTAGTGGTAGAGACTAAGGATTCTGCCAAATGTGCTGAAATACACAGACAGCCCTCACAGTAGAGAATTATCAGGCCCCAAATGTTGATAGTGCCAAGACTGAGAAACCCTGTTTTAAATAATGTAACAAATATGAACTCATTTAACCCTCATGGCAACCCTTCAGGCAGAAAAGTAACTTGTCCAATGTTTCTACCTGATAGAGAGGCTAGGCCAAAGGGAGATAAATGCAAGCATTATAGAGAGGAGCTATTATAGTAATCAGTTCAGTTCAGTTCAGTCGCTCAGTCATGTCTGACTCTCTGCAACCCCATGAATCGCAGCACGCCAGGCCTCCCTGTCCATTACCAACTCCCAGAGTTCACTCAGACTCAGGTCCATCGAGTCAGTGATGCCATCCAGCCATCTCATCCTCTGTCGTCCCCTTATTCTCCTGCCCGTAATCCCTCCCAGCATCAGAGTCTTTTCCAATGAGTCAACTCTTCGCATAAGGTGGCCAAAGTACTGGAGTTTCAGCTTTAGCATCATTCCTGCCAAAGAAATCCCAGGGCTGATCTCCTTCAGAATGGACTGGTTGGATCTCCTTGCAGTCCAAGCGACTCTCAAGAGTCTTCTGCAACACCACAGTTCAAAAGCATCCATTCTTCGGCGCTCAGCCTTCTTCACAGTCCAACTCTCACATCCATACATGACCACTGGAGAAACCATAGCCTTGACTAGATGGACCTCTGTTGGCAAAGTAATGTCTCTACTTTTCAATGTGCTATCTAGGTTGGCCATAACTTTTCTTCCAAGGAGTAAGTGTCTTTTAATTTCATGGCTGCAATCACCATCTGCAGTGATTTTGGAGCCCCCCAAAATAAAGTCTGACACTGTTTCCACTGTTTCCCCATCTATTTCCCATGAAGTGATGAGACCAGATGCCATGATCTTAGTTTTCTGAATGTTCAGCTTTAAGCCAACTTTTTCACTCTCCACTTTTGCTTTCATCTTAGTTCCTCTTCACTTTCTGCCATAAGGGTGGTGTCATCTGCATATCTGAGGCTATTGATATTTCTCCGGGCAGTCTTGATTCCAGCTTGTATTTCTTCCAGCCCAGCATTTCTCATGATGTATTCTGCATAGAATATGAACCTAAATAAAGTTTAAGGTAAGGTGACTTATAAGGAGGATGTATATATTTTTTTTTCTTAAGGAAAAGTGTAATCCCCAGTGAAAATATTTTAGTTTTGAAACTTTGGATGCCAAATAATAGAACCCGGAAACATATAGAGCAATAGTAAAACTGTTGGACATGTAGGAAGTAATTGAAATATAGTAGTAGTTTTTTTTTGTAAACAGCCTTATTAAAGTATAACTGACAAAGAATAGACTGCACAAATTAAAAATATATAATTTCAGAAGTTTTGATATATGTCTATACCTCTGAAATCTTTACCACAATCAAGATAATGAACATGTTTATCACTCCAAGATTTCTCTTTCCTTTATAATGTGTAGTTTTTCCTTTTGATCACTTGCTGGTCCTGTTTCCAGTCTTTGTCAACTTTTGATCTACTTTCTATTACTATAGATAAGTTTGCATATTCTGGAGTTTTTTTGTAAGTGAACTCATATAGTAACTACTTTTTTGGGGGGATATATTTTCTATCATTATTTCATGAATCATCCTTATCATTGCATATATCAGCTGTTTATTTCTTTGTATTGATAGATGGTATTCCATTATGTAGATACACAATTTGTTTATCCCGTTCACCTTTTGATGGACATTTGGTTATTTCCAGTTTGGGGCTATTACAAATAAAGATGCTGTAAACATTCATGAACAAGTCTTTGTATGAACAGATGCTTTTGTCTCTCTTGGGTAAATATCTAGGAATGAAATATCTGGATCATATGGTAAGAATATGTTTAATATTTAAAAAAACTGCCAAACTGTTTTTCAAAGTTATTGTTCCATTTTACATTCCTACCAGCTTTGTTAGAGAGTTCCAGTTGCTCCACACCCTCTCCTGTATTTGTTATGGTGTGTCTTTATAAAAATTTCAGACATTCTAATAGGTGTGTAGTTATCAAAGTGTTTGGGCTGCTGTAACAAAATACCATAGACTGGGTAGCTTATAAACAGAAGAAATTTTACTTCTCACAGTTCTGGAGGCTGGCAAGTCTAAGATCACATCTTGGGCTCTGGTGAGGACTTGATTCCTGGTTCATAGATGACTGTATTTTCACTATAACTTCACATGGTGAAAGGGGTGAGGGAGTTCTCTGGGGCCTCAGAGCCCTGTTGCCATTCACGAGGACTCTCCCCTCATGACCTGAGTACCTAAAAAGTCCCTACTATCTAAAATTGTTACCTAAGGGTTAGGATTTCAACATCTGAATACTGAGAGATCACAAACATTCAGACCATACCAGGAGTGGTATCTTGTATTCTCTAATGTAAGTAATTGGTGATGTTGAATATCTTTTCCTATGCTAATTTATCATTGATATATCTTGTTTCATGCAATGCCTGTTCAAATCTTTTATTTATTTTCATATATATAGATGTATTTTTGTTGTTTAGACAGTTGTGTCTGACTCTTTTACGACCCCTTAATCTCAAAGAGATTGAGATTGATATAAGGAACTGGTTCAAGCAGTTATGGAGACTGAAAAATCCTATAATCTGAAAGCTAGAGACCCAGGAAAGTCAGTGGTGTAGTTCCAGTACAGGCCCAAAGTCTTGAGAACTAGGGAGTCAGTGGTATGTTTCCCAGTTAGAGTCTGTAGGCCAAGAACCAGGGGAAGTGATGATGTAAGTCCAGTAAGTTCTGAGTGCAGAGAAAACCAATGCCCCAGTTCAGTAGTCAGGCAGAGAGCCAGTTGTATCTTCCTCTGCCGTTTCATTTTATTCAGGTCCTCAATAGATTGGATGATGCCTACTCACATTGAAGAGGGCAACTTGCTTTACTCAGGCTACTGATTCAAATGCTAATCTCATCCAAAGAAACCCAGAAATAATAGGTCAGTGACTAAATCAGATTAGATCAGGTGTATCTCGTTTACTTGCTTCCTTACTGAGCAATTTTAGCTTTTCATTTTCTCAACCTTTCCTTTTTCAGAATAGGCTCTTTGCCCCATCTTTGCAAAACCAAAATGTTTTTGTCAAAACAACCAGTGTGTTAAGAGTGAAGTAATCCTCTATTTCTGGAGAAATGGAAAAAGTTCTCACAGTTTAAAAATGGCAAATTTTCTTAGTCCTTAGGATTTCCTAAAAAATTGAAGTTTGATTTTACTGAGGGCACTTTATTATGATGGGTAAAACATTTCAATACATTTGAATTAAAAAAGCAAATTCAAAAAAGAGAAAAGACATTCTAATTTTAAAAAATTATATATACAAACACAAAGTTTATAAAAGTGAAAGGGAAATTCCATTACAGACTGTTAAAGCTGTCTTTTGGCCTCTAAAGCTATGTTTTGGTTTATAAAGCTATATTTTGGTTTACAAAACTATGTCTTGTGTTGGGTGTACATTTGTTTTCTGAATTGCCTAGTTGGAAGAAACTGCTAGAAAATTATTTTTGTCTTTATCAAAACACTCTTGAAATTAGACATCAGGTTTTTTTTTTTTTTTTGAAATCTTGATGTCTAGAGTTGAGGAAACTTCCCATTTTAAAACTCTTAAAGGTAGCCTGGTGGTGGTGATTTAGTCACTAGGTTGTGTCAGTGCTGTTGGGACCCTGTGGACTGTCACCCACCAGGCTCCTCTGTCCATGGGATTTTCCGGGCAAGAACACTGAAGTGGGTAGCTATTCCCTTCTTCGGGGGATCTTCCCAACCCAGGGATCGAACCTGGGTCTCCTGCATTGCAGCCTGATTCTTTACCAACTGAGTCACCAGGGATGCCTACCTGGGTATAATCCCATTTCTACAACTAATTAATTGCATGGCTTTGGAGAAGTACATAACTTTTCTGTGGCTCAGTTTCTTCATCTGTAAAACAAGGATAATTCATTCTAACGGTTGGAAGGCACTAGGTTGACAGAATAAGCTGATGGCTTTGAGAAGGAGTGTGTGTGTGTGTGTGTGTGTGTGTGTTTGTGTGAGTGAGAGAGAGAGAGAGAGAATACTAGCAAAGGAAATCAGTCTGCATGGTAGGAGAAAACCAGTAGAGTATGGCCTTTAGAAATTAGTTTGTAATTAATTGAATTAAATGCTGCTGTTTAGTATTTTAAGTAAGATTTACAACTGCTGTTGAGTTTAGCCATTTAGCAGTGATTGGTGACTTTGAGGACAGCAATTTTCGTGGAGGGGTGTGGACAAAAGCTTGGTTGGAATGGTTTCAAGAGGTAAGGAGAGAAATAGGATCAACTAATACAGACGTTAAAATGTTTTATATTAAAAGTGATAAACAGAATGTAATGTCTTTGAAATAATAGGTTGCATTTATTGAGTACTTACTGTGTGACAGACGGTGTTTTAGGCACTTGTACTAACTTGTTTGAAAAGTGGAAGTGAAAGCGTTAGTCACTCAGTTGTGTTGACTCTTTGCAACCCCATGGGTCCATGGGATTTTTCCAGATAAGAATACTGGAGTAGGTTGCCATTTCCTTCCCCAGGGGATCTTCCTGACCCAGGGATTGAACCTGGGTCTCCTGCATTGTAGGCAGTGTCTTTACCATCTGAGCCACTGGAGAAGCCCAACTTGTTTAGTGAGGAACAACAAATATAGCAGGTCTTTGGTTTGCATGATAATATAATACCACACCCGCTAAAACCATGTAAAGCAATCTTGAAAATCAATGGGAAAGATTATGATGTTCTGTGACCTTTGAAGTTTTTGTCAAAACATTCAGCATTTTAACTAGCTCTGTTAGTTGTGAAATAAATGAGTGGAGCTAATATTTATAGTGCACTGTAATTTAAAACATTAGAAACATTGAAGATGAAAGACGGTGTTTGCTAGTTTCACTATGACGTACCAGGATTAGTTTGAACAGTGCTTGCCTTCTTCTCTACATCTGTGAATCAGCTTCCAACCTTCCAGCCTTTCCTCTTTCTATGTTGTGAAATAGTTCTGAGGGTTCATTTAATGTGAAGTTTTTGTGGTTATCAGCCCCTCTGGGACATCTTATGCTTTTCATCACAACCACTTTCTTCACTAAGCCCCTCAGGCTGCTTATCTGCTCCTCTGTGGATCTGGGTCCGAGTGCGCCCTGCCTGTTATTATATGCCAAAGTTTAAAAACAATTTTTTTTTTTTTTTCCTGAGGCCAGGAGGGAGAAGTCAGTGGAACAGGAGTATAGCGAGCAAGTAGCCTGCAAGAGGGAAAGACTGGTTCCTAAGGGCAGGCTATCTCACCTGAACTCAGCTCTGCAGGGCCCTCCGGGTGCACAAGATCTGAAGAAACTCGTAAGCAGCTTCAGTTTGCTTTCTCTGCTGGTATACAGTTTTTCAGACACAAATTCCCCATCTTTCATTTGGTCAGTCTTGCTGGTGGTTGGTACTGTTGGGAAAATGAGAGTTGAAAACAAAATCTCTTGCCACACCAGGAAACTGTTCCACAAAACGGTTCCACGAAGGTTGAAGATGAAAAAGTTTCATTATTTTATGTTTTAATTAATTTTTAAATTGAAGTCTAATTGCTTGACAATGTCGTGTTAGTTTCTGTGGTGTGACAATGCGAGTCAGCCATGAAAGTGTTAGTGGATCAGCTGTGTTCAGCTCTTTGACTATAGCCTGTCAGGCTACTCTGCCCTTGGAATTTTCCAGGCAAGAATACAGAAGTGGGTGGTCATTTCCTTCCCTAGGGAATCTTCCTTACCCAGGGCTCGAACCCAGGTCTCCTACATTGTAGGCAGATTCTTTATTGTCTGAGCCACTAGGGTAGCTGTTGTTAGTCAGCAATCAATATCCATATATCTACTCCCTCGTGAGCCTCCCTTCCACTCCTCACCCCCATCCCACCCTTCTAGGTCATCACAAAGCACAGAGCTGAGCTCCCTGTGCTATATAAGGAGCTTCCCAGAAGCTATCTATTTTATATATAATAGTGTGTATGCATCAGGCCTACTCTGTTAATTCATCCCAGCTTCTCCTTCCCCTACAGTGTCCGCAAATCCATTCTCAATGTCTGCGTCTCTATTCCTACCCCCTGTTTATTACTGAGTGAGGGTTTAAGCAGAATGGAATGCACATCACAGGCAGTCAGCTAAAGAGAAGGTATAGGCAGAAGGAAGTCTCACCCTCTCATCTAGCCAGGCAGATACAACCCTCCACGTCCGTGTTCTCAAGATAAATGGTAAGCACTCCTCAGGTAAGAGGACGTGCCAGCACTGTTGATCACCAATCGTTCTTCCTAGATTCACTTGGTAATTGGGGTGACCACCTGTGTTTGTTAATTGTCTTCATCTGGAAAAATAATGAAGTTTATCTTCTCTCTCTGACAGGTAGGTAGGTAGAATTTGGAGCCAGAGGGCTAAATTGAACTCTGATGGAGACTGGGAGATGGGGCCCCTCTTTCCCTTGATGTTTACACTTTAAAAAGGTGGCTCCTAGGTCCTTGAGAAAGACATTCCAGAGTTGTAAAACCGGCAAGAAGCTTATTTAGCTTTTAAAAGGATTTACAGATATCTCAAAAGGACAGAGAAAGAATTTATGATTACAAGTTTTCTAAAAGGGAACTGGAGGGGGGATGTGTCTTTCCCTATGTGCCATTACAGTACTTGGGATCAGAAAGTCTTTGAACATAGTCCAAAGCTTCTTTCTTTTCATTTGATCTCATTGGAGACAGGAGGAGAGCTTGTTATCAACCTCCAAATAATTACTTTGATTTCGAAGATTAAACTTTCTCCTTTAGGCCACTAATTAATTACTCCAGTCATTGTTATCTGAGCCCTTTCTTTTCTTGGTCTGCGCACTAGATCAACAAATGAAGATGTTTTCAGGCATGTTTAACTAACCATGCTAAGGAGAAAGTCCTTTACACTAAATTCTCTTTGATTCTGAGTGGCAATGAATATTAAACAGCAGATGCTGTGCCCCTACTGTCCTGGGCACTAGGGATAAATGGTAAACACAGCAACCACAGTGTTTTCCCTCCTGGAACTTACTCTCTGGCAGGGCCTCAGTTTAACACGTAGGAATCAATGCCCTTGAGTACAGGTCTAGAAGTATGGGGTAGTTGGTGAATAAAGTGTGTATCTTAGCCTGAGACCTCCAGGGGTCCGATTACAGAGGGCCTGTAAACTTTAGAGAGGATTTGGGATTAGGAGTTCAGTGTCTTGGACCTATCCCTGGAGATTTTGGAATTTTTATTTGTTTCTTTTTGGCTGTGCTGGGTATTTGTTGCCATGTGCGCTTTTCTCTAGTTGCGGTGAGAAAACTCTAGTTGTGGTGTGCAGGCTTCTCCTTGTGATGGCTTCTCTCATTGCAGAGCACAGGCTCTCAGGAGCATGTGCTCAGTAGTTATGCACATGGGCTTATTGCTCCATTGCATGTGGGATCTTCCTGGACCAGGGATGGAGCCCATGTCTCCTACACTGGCGGGTGGATGCTTAACACTGAGCCACCAGGGAAGCCCCCCTCAAAATTTTGATTTTGGGGGGGTTTGATGCAACTCAAGTGCCAGTGTTTTAGCAAGCTCTTCTACAGGACTCTGGGGCGGTGAATCCCAACACATGCCTTTGGGACTCTCTGGACTTCATCACCTTTGAACAATTTAAAAGGCAGAGATTGATATAACTGGATTTGAATGGATTGGTGCAGGGAGGGGACAAGAAAGGGTGTAGAGTAGTTAGGTGGCTACTGCAGTAGTTAAGGAAAGAATGATGGCTTGGATAGAGAAGTAGATGGTTTTGAGAAATTTACAAGATGGGATAGGATTTTGTAATTGTTTGAATGTGAAAGGAGATGCTGGAGAAGAAGGAGGTATCAAGGATGATTCCCAGATTTCATATTCCAGTAATGGGCTGGAAGGTCATATCATTACTTGAGATAATAAACATTGGAGGAAAAGCATATTGGAGTTGAGGATTAGTGTTGAGAAGTTTGTATTTGGACCCAAAGACAGGCAAAGGGAGATGTTTAGAAGGCGGTTGGACACAGTAGTCTGGAACTCAGGATCTCTTGGCAATTCTTTGGGGGTTTGAGTGTGGTCAGGTCAAGGCTATGGTGTTCCCAGTGGTCACATATGGTTGTGAGAGCTGGACTATAAAGAAGGCAGATGCCTTTGAACTGTGGTACTGGAGAAGACTCCTAAAAGTCCCTTGGACAGCCAGGAGATCAGTCCAGTCAGTCTGAAGAGAGATAAGCCTTGAATGTTCACTGGAAGGACTGATGCTAAAGCCCTTAGCTCCAGTATTTTGGTCATCTGATGCTAACAGATGGCTCATCGGAAAAGTGCCTGATGGAAAGATTGAGGGTAGAAAGAAGAGGACATCAGAGGATGAGATGGCTGGATGGCGTCACTGATGCAATGAACATGAACTGCAGCAAACTCCAGGTGGTGAACGACAGGGAGGCCTGGTGTGATGCAGTCCATGGGGTTGCAAAGAGCCAGACACAACTGGATGACCGAACAACATCAAGGTGATAGATGGTAATCGAATGGGAAGGATGAAATCACCCAAAGAAAGGCTATAGATGAGAAGGGAAGAAGGTCTGGGACAAAGTGTGAGCGATGTCAGGGTGTTTCAAAATACAGCAGTTGATACTGGAAGGAATGGCCAAAGTGATGGTAGGGAAACTGGCAGCGTGTCGTACCCATGTGGACATCTGTGGAGAGTAGCCCTTAGTGATTTTTAAAATTTGTAATTTGGCAAAAGCAAGTTAAAGACATTTCAGTCTTATTTCTAATCACACAGTCCAGAGGGTGGCTATTCTTAGTTCCACGTACAATGGTTTTATCCCAGTGATGAATGAACTATTACATGCCATATCAGTAAACAAGGGTGCCATAGTCATCAGTGATTACATCCCTCTGATGTGAAACGGTGAGCCGTAAGGGCACTCAGAAAGGAGAAAAATACCTGTAATCTACCAGCCATCAGATTGCAGCCACTCTCTAAGGTAAGTCCCAAAGGAGCTCAGGATGTGAAAAACACAGGATTCCGTCCCCTGGGGGTACATATGAAAGGAATGATTTCAGGGAGCCCAGACTGTTCCATCTTCCCATACATAGAAAAGCACTACATTCCTTAACTTGAGATATCTGGCTTTTTTAATTGATCATAATATTTTGATGTGCAGACTACCTGCCCTTTGTTGTAAAACTTCTGTCTAACCCTGCTCCTCCCTGGCCTCCTTGGAATTGTTCTCTCAGGATTACTTGAGATGCTGTCTCCCGGGCTTGAAGTCCTAAGGATTCCCACTCGATAAAACGTAACTCTCAACTTTTTTGTGATTATTTTTTGAGTCGACACCAGGCATCAGTCACATTCACGGTGAGATCTTAAAACATGTCCTCCAGGATAAGTGAGTTAACACAGCCGCAGAAGTCCAGGTCTCAAGCCATATGCACATCATTGATATTTTCCATCTCACTTGGGTGTCTGGACTTCTCCGGAGCAGACATGCAATGGCTTTTTGACCCTGTAAATGAGAACACTGACAGGAAAGGATCTGAAGTGCTGGCCGAGGGGAATGATGATGACTGCATTGTTTGCGGCTCTTGGGTCTGTTTCTGGGGGATGTGTTTATCCTTTCCTGAGACATTCTTCAGGGTGATAAGTCCTTATCTTTCCTCCTGCACGTGGATTTCCACCCCCTCTCCCTGCATCTAGAAGCATGTATTTCTTTTCTTTTTCCTTTAAAAATAGTTTTTACATTCTTATAGTCTGCCCGACCCCAGGCTCTTGACCAGTCCCACCACTTCCTCTGGTGGGAATGGCCTATCAGCCAGGAATGGTTTTTACACTTTTAAATGGCTGTGTTTTAAGAGATTACATAAATACCTACCTAACCATGATTTTGCCTCTTGGCCCACAAAACCTAAAATGTTAACTACTTAGCCTTTTATGGAAACATTTTGCAATCCCTGATCTTAATGACATAAGACTGAAAAACAAATCTTTTCACTCAAATGGGAAAGACAGCTAGGTCAGTGATTTCTCAAACTTTAGTCTAGGTCAGAACCACCTGGAAGGTTTGGTCCAATACAGGCTGGTGGGCAACACCTCCAGTGTCTGGAGTGGGACCAGAGAAATGGCATTTCTTCCTTTCTTTTTAAATTAATTTTAGAATTGAGATATATTTGACATATAACATTATATTAGTTTCAGGTGTGCAATGTAATGATTTGATATATATGGAAAAATGATCACTGCAGTAAGTCTAGTTAATATTGGTACCAATACATGGTTAAAAATTTTTTTTTTCTTGCCATGAGAACTTTTAAGATCTACGCTATTAGCAAAATAGTGACACTGTTAACTATAGTCACTATGGTACACATTATGTCCCCATGACTGACTTATTTTACAGCTGGAAATTTGTACCTTTTGACCGCCTTCACCCATTTTTCCCAACTTCCTCCACCTCCACCCACTTCTGGCAACTACCAGTCTATTTTCTGTATCTATAAATGAGCTCAGGGTTTGTTTGTTTGTTTCTTGCTTGTTTTGTTTTTGGATTATACATGTAGGTGAGATCATATAGTATTTGTCTTTCTCTGTCTCACTTATTCCAGTTAGCATAATGCAGTCATGTTGTCCATCCATGTTGTCCCAAATGGCAAGATTTCATTCATTTTAATGGCTGAAAAAGATTCCATTGTATTTATATACCACAGTTTTTTGTTTTTATCCGTTCACCCGTTGGTGGACATTTAGGTTGTTTCTTGGCTATTGTAAGCAATGCTGCAGTGAATATCGGAATGCATATATCCCCTCAAATAATACCCAGAAGTGGAATTGCTGGGTAGTTCTTTTTTTTTTTTCCCCTAATTTGATCATACCATGTGGCTGTCAGGGACTTAGTTCCCCTACCAGGGATCGAATCCAAGCCATTGGCAGTGAAAGAACAGAATCCTAACCACTGCATTGCTGGGAAATTCTCAGTTTTTAGTTTTTGAAGAACCGACAATTAACATTCCCACCAACAGTGCACAAGGGTTCCCTTTTCTTCACATCCTTGTTATTGGCAGTGCTTGTTATTGCTTGTCTTCTTGGTAATAGCTATTCTAACAGATGTGAGGTGATGCCTTACTGTGGTTTTGATTTGCATTTTCTTGATGATTAGTGCTGTTCAGCACCTGTTGGCCATCTGTAAGTTGTCTTTGGGAAAATGTCTATTCAGATTCTCTGCCCATTTTTTAACCAGGTTGTTTTCTTTTCTTTCTTTCTTTCTTTTTTTTTTTTTTTGCTGTTTTTTTTTCCCCTGGGTTTTTAAATGTATTTGGATATCAGCTTCTTGTCAGAAGTACATCTTTCTTAAGTAATCCATTTCCATGACAGTAGAAGCACACGCATAGGAGTAACTGTTGCTGATCATAGATAAACAATAGATTTATTTATTTTTTTTAGGATAGCATTTATCACTTTAAAATGTTCGACTGTAATAGCCTTATATCTGCCAAGTCTGACTTTCTCAAGGAACCAGTCCCTCCTGTTTCACCGAGTGAGCTGTCACACTGTCAGTCCATCAGGCCTGGTGCTCAGCCTCCCCACCACATGGGTTGTGGACACATGGATAGGGTCCACTAGGCCAAGTATTGGACACATGCCTTTATAGATTCCTTCCTAGAACAGGTACATGGGTGTTAGGGGAAGGACATCTTTTGCTCCTGTTGGGGTTGCTAAGCTAGAAGGATACATCTAGGTCTGTGGGTAACTGCCTTTGCTGCTACTTACGTGGGGAGGGGCTTCTCTGAAGGACACTGGCCCACAATCAGAAGCAAAATTGAGAGTTGGAGAGAGACGAGCTTCGAAAACAGTGTGAGCCTTGAGTCCAGCTCTCACTTTAAATTTCTGCATCCCACTTAACATGATAATACCCTTCCTTAAACTGATAGGAGGTGGACTGTTGTCATTAACAACTGAGAGGCCTCATTAATTCAGTGACTTGGTAGATGAGTATTCACTCTAATGTTTTCAGAGGTGTTTATTAAACATTCTTTATGGGCCTGAAGCCCACTACTCTATTCCCCTTGCTTAACAACAACAAAAAAGGGATTATCAAATTATAACTTAATTTTAAGTCACTTAAGAACAGTATGCTCTTTTTCAGGAAAATAAATGATATTTATTACAATAAGAGAATATACAATATTTGCTAATTATTTTGAGAAATCTCTCTCCAGAAATGATGTTTGCTTGCTGTTTTAATGTTTAAGTAGAGATCATACAGGGAACTCTGCCCACTGAACTTGCCTCACATGAGATTCTAGAGTTATGATTGGATTCACCAAGGACCATTTATTTCTGTCCCAGGGGATGAGCAAAAAAGTCAGAACCTTTACCTTGTAGTGTGCACAGAACTTGGGTATCTGAGCCTTGGTACCAAGTGAGTTCCCAGCTTACTGTGGGAGTGGGGGAAAGGTATCACTGTGGCAGACAGCTGAAAACTGTGAAGTAATATTTACTATTGCCTAGTCCTGCCTTGGAAATGAATGCACATTGCCCTTTGATTCGTGTCCTGAAATTTCCATCTCATTGCTTAACAAATTTCAAAGTAAGCCCAGCACTGAAAAGGAACTCATCTCAGATTTTGGTAAGGTTTTAAAACACATGATAAGATAATCAAATTTTGAGCATGTTGCCTAAAAAGGGCAGAACCCTACCTCTGAAGAATTAAAACTGCAATGACAGATATGTTTATTAGAACACTTGAAGAGGAAGAATATATTTAATATTTCTTGTGACAGGAGAAGTGATAAAAATAATTCACAAGTTGAAAAGGGAGATGAGCCCAAATAAGACAAATAGCATAGAAAGATCACATTTAAAGAAATTTTTTAAAAAATGCTTGAATTTTAAAGTTAAGATAGAAGAAATGTACTTTCAAAAACTCTTAGGAAGTAGTCAAACCCCTGGGGTAGAATCTCATAAGAGGTATAAATTGATTTTTCTTTCAGAGGGTTGTTGATGGCATTTCATTCAATCTGTTTGCAGATTTCTGAAATATGTCCTCCCTTCCACAGAGCCACCACTGGGAGCCAGTAACTTACTTCAGTCTCCTTGCTCCCATCTTTTTACTCTCTGGTAAAACAAACACCCATCATAAATAATATTCAGCACCGCTGTTTTTGTTACAGACCTTCCTGTACAATTGCAAGTATCAGAAACAACGATGTGCTTCTCCTACCTTGGCATGTAGAGGAATGTAGCGCAGCTACTGTTTTAAGAATATTTGCACACAATTTCAACTGAAAGACACATTAAATAACATGTCCATTTATGCTCATTGGCAAGTGGTGGTGCAAGCCTGCTTTTTCCTCACCTATTTGTCAAGTGACTGCCCCATTGCTCTGCAAGACTATGAACATAGAGATGAAAAAAATATCTCCTGCCTTTAAGTAGACCACAGCCTAGGGTAACTCCAAATGTAAAAGACAATACTGTCCAAACTCTTCACCACTGACTCTGAGGTTGGGAAAGCAAACTTCAGCTCTGAAACAAGGTAGTTAAATAGACCTGGACATTCACAACACTTGCCTTGTCAAAACTGTGGTTTAACAAACTGAGTTAAACAACTAGACGCCATGTCATCTCTGAGTGTCTGCTTCTGTCCTTTCTGCAGCTGCTGCTGATGCCTTTGTGGCCAGTGTAGCTTGTTTTCTATCAAGGGAAATGCAAGATGGTTGCTCTTGGGAAAGTTATGCATCTTGTCTCACTGATGCCTGAGCCCCTACTTGACTCCTGTTGATGTTGATGCCCTTATGTGACCCCGCAACACTGGTCCCTCTCCTTCCCCCATCCCTTGTGCCTATGTCATCATTTTCATGCTACTGCATGTTGGCACACTGTACCTGCAAGCTATCCTTTTATCAGAGTTCCAAATGGAAAGGAAATTTTGAGTCCTCCCTTTGCTTTTGGTGTGACCTCAAACTATCTGGAGTATTTTTATTGCAAACCTTATCCAGGGTTTGACTGTGGGAGGTATGGGGCAGAACTGATTTCTCACCTTGATAACTTCTCTCTCTCTTCTCTCCCAGCTGGTTTTCCCAGTGGCCAAAGGGCTTTCTACTTTTCCTCTCTAGGTGATAGGATTGCTGTATCTTCTTTCTTGCCTATTCTATGGATTTTGTAAGACTCTGATCAAGTTGGCTAGACTTGAGTCTCTTGAAATATGAAAGATATTAAATACCCTTTTGTGGGTCCACTCAAAAAACAACGAACCAAACCTAGCTTTCAAGTCTTCTTGTTAGTATGTTAGAATTCTGGTTTGAAGTTCAAAACTGAGCAATACTTCTTTTCCTCTCCAGAATGATGAATGCTGTTGATGAGCCAGGATAACACAACAAATGGGAAATGAAATTTACATCAGTTTAACATTTCAAACATATCATCCTTATTATTGCTTTATAGAAAGGGATCATCACAAAGTAGGAAAAAAATAATCATTTGTAATCTAATTTCCAGAAAACAATAACACTAATGTTTTTAGCTGGGTACTTAATGGGTTCAGTTCAATTCAGTCGCTTAGTCGTGTCCAACTCTTTGTGACCCCATGAACTGCAGTACATCAGGCCTCCCTGTCCATCACCAACTACTGGATGCCACCCAAATCCATGTCCATTGAGTTAGTAATGTCATCCAACC
Organism: Redunca redunca; assembly: GCA_006410935.1. Lineage (NCBI taxonomy): Eukaryota > Metazoa > Chordata > Mammalia > Artiodactyla > Bovidae > Redunca > Redunca redunca. The sequence continues at coordinate 106,173 of SJYQ01011381.1, read as the reverse complement.
ATCTCATCCTCTGTCGTCCTCTTCTCCTCCTGCCCCCAATCCCTCCCAGCATCAGGGTCTTTTCCAGTGAGTCAGCTCTTCACATCAGGTGGCCAAAGTATTAGAGTTTCAGCTTCAACATAAGTCCTTCCAATGAACACCCAGGACTGATCTCCTTTAGGATGGACTGGTTGGATCTCCTTGCAGTCCAAGGGACTCTCAAGAGTCTTCTCCAACACCACAGTTCAAAAGAATCAATTCTTCGATGCTCAGCTTTTTTTATAGTCCAACTCTCAGATCCATACATGACTACTGGAAAAACCATAGCTTTGACTGTACTGACCTTTGTTGGCAAAGTAATGTCTCTGCTTTTTAATATGCTGTGTAGGTTGGTCATAACTTTCCTTCCTAGGAGTAAGCCTCTTTTAATTTCATGGCTGCAAGCACCATCTGCAGTGATTTTGGAGCCCAGAAAAATAAAGTCAGCCACTGTTTCCACTGTTTCCCCATCTTTTTGCCATGAAGTGATAGGACTGGATGCCATGATCTTCATTTTCTTAATGTTGAGCTTTAAGCCAACTTTTTTACTCTCCTCTTTCACTTTCATCAAGAGGCTCTTTAGTTCTTCTTCACTTTCTGCCATAAACTTAATGGGTGACTCAGAGCAAATAACTTTACTTTCTGATCCTCATTTTCCTCCTCAGCTAAATGGGATTAATTTCTTATTTTCCTTCCGTGGAGAATTGTTTTGATTCAAGATGGCATTTTTACCATAGAGGAAAGTGATTATATATAATTGGTTCTGATTCTTTCTGTATTTTCCTATTGTAATGCTCTCTTATTCTAATTTCTGTATCTTTATAGTATATTTTAATACTTGATTAAACAAGTATTATACATCTTTTACTATTGTCCTATTACTTATCTTTTAAAATAATTTTTGCAATTAAAACTTGTTCCTTCTTTTAAAATGAACATTGGAATTATTGTGTTAACTTCAGCACCTTTTAGTATTTTCATTTGTTGTTGTTGTCGTTCAGTCACCAGTCGCGTCTGACTGTTTGCGACCCCATGGACTGCAGCAAGCCAGATCTGTCTGTCCCTCATCATCTCCCGAAGTTTGCCCAAGTTCATGTCCATTGCATCGGACATGTATTTTCACTAAGATTCCCTTTATGTTTATGATATTAAACATTCATATAAACAGGTTTTCTTTTCTGGACCTTGGTAAGTAAAATTTGGTAGTTTTCACCATATAGGGTGTTTCACATTTCTTATTAAGACGTTTCCTAGTGTTCTTGCCTGGAGAATCCCAGGAACAGGGGAGCCTGGTGGGCTGCTGTCTCTGGGGTTGCACAGAGTCGGACACGACTGAAGTGACTTAGCAATAGCAGTAGGCCTTTTATGTTTCTGATTGTCATTGAAAATGGGACTTTTTTCCTATTAAATTTCTTAACTGATTACTGGTTAATAAAAAAAAATTGTGGACTTTTTGCATATTTTAAAATTAATTATCTTACTGAGTTCTACTAATCAGCTTTCCTTTGATTTACTTTGGTTTTCCATTTAGAGAAGCATGATCTGAAAATAGAGATTAATTTAGACCCATGTTTCTAAAATTTACCAACTAAAAAAATTCTTCTGTTCTTTATTGCATTGACTAGAACTTCCAGAACAGTGCTTAATAATAAGCAGCACACTGTTCTTGTTGGTAAATTTAATGGGAATGGGCTCTAGTATTTCGTCATTATCGCTAATACTGGCTATCCTTATGCAATAACTATTCTCTAATAGATTAAGGTTTTCTTCTATTATCAGGAAGCTTTTGTATTTATTTTGATATTTCATTTATTTTAATTATTTTTAGTCTTTGCATTTATTAAAAGAATTATTTTTTAATCTTCTGAGGTATTGAAGTGACTGATTGGTATATTTAACATGCTACTGGGTTAGAATGTTATTTATATTAATAAGGAGATTAGTCTGTGATTTCCTTTTTTATGCTCTATTTGTTGGACTTGGGGATTAGAATTCTGCTGGGTTGGGAAAATGAATTGGGAAGTATGCCATCTTTTTCTGTCCTCTGGAACCATTTAAATTATATGTGAATTATTTTTCCTTGAAGCTCTACTAGAACTCAGCAGTAAAATTGTCCAGACATGGTACAGCACTGGAGTTATTTCTAGGCCAATATTTCCATTTCTTCTATGGTTGTTAGTACCAAGATGAACTACTTTCTCAAATCATCTCTGGAAGTTAATGTGTTTTTTAGAAAATCATGTGTTCCATCCTTATTTTCAGAATGTTTAGCTTAGAGAGGTGCACTTAAATTTCTCATGGCATTACAAAGTACTTGTAATATCTGAAAATAAAGCCTGATTCTCAGTTTTAATGATTGGAATGTATTTTCTGTTGTCTAAATCTGTAAGAGCTTTGCCTATTTTGTTGATATTTTTAAAGAAATTATTTCTGGGAATTATTTATCAAATCTGTTATTGTTTTCTAATAATTTTTACTTTTATATTATTGTCAATTCATTTCTACTTACCTCTTAGGTTTCTCTTCTTTTTTATAGACATTTTTTCAAGTTTATTTTAATTTTCTGATTTTAAAAATAAATATTTAAGGCTGTGAGATTTCTTCTGNTCCATTGTGTATATGTACCACTGCTTTCTTATCCATTCATCTGCTGATGGACATCTAGGTTGTTTCCATGTTCTGGCTATTATAAACAGTGCTGCAATGAACAT
>SJYQ01011381.1:75293-103309 GCA_006410935.1 Redunca redunca | reverse complement strand
AGTGGCTGTACTAGTTTGCATTCCCACCAACAATGTAAAAGGGTTCCGTTTTCTCCACACCCTCTCCAGCATTTATTGCTTGCAGACTTTTGGATCACAGCCATTCTGACTGGTGTGAAATGGTACCTTATTGTGGTCTTGATTTGCATTTCTCTGATAATGAATGATGTCGAGCATCTTTTCATGTGTTTGTTAGCCATCCGTACGTCCTCTTTGGAGAAATAATGTTCTATAGATGCACTGTTTTTTTTGTTTTTTAGTTTTTGTAAAGTTTGAGTATAATTTACAAACATTAAAATTCACATATTTGAGACTTCACTGGTGGCCCAGTGGTTAAGACTCCATGCTTCCAATGCCAGGTGGCACGGGATGTCTCCCTGGTTGGAGAAGTACTGCATAAGGCATGGGGAGGCCCCCCCCAAAAAAACGAAATGAGAGAAATGCACATATTCAGTTCAGTCAGTCAGGTCAGTCGCTCAGTGGTATCCGACTCTTTGCGACCCCATGAATTGAAGCATGCACTCAGACTCACGTCCACTGAGTCAGTGATGCCATCCATCCATCTCATCCTCTGTCGTCCCCTTCTCCTGCCCCCAATCCCTCCCAGCATCAGAGTCTTTTCCAGTGAGTCAACTCTTTGCATGAGGTGGCCAAAGTACGGAGTTTCAGCTTTAGCATCATTCCTTCCAAAGAACACCCAGGACTGATTTCCTTTAGAATGGACTGGTAGGATCCCCTTGCAGTCCAAGGGACTCTCAAGAGTCCTCTCCAACACCACAGTTCAAAGGAATCAATTCTTCAGTGCTCAGCTTTCTTCACAGTCCAACTCTCACATCCATACATGACTACTGGAAAAACCATAGCCTTGATTAGACGGACCTTAGTCGGCAAAGTAATGTCTCTGCTTTTGAATATGCTATCTAGGTTGGTCATAACTTTCTTTCCAAGGAGTAAGTGTTTTTTAATTTCATGGCTGCAATCTCCATCTGCAGTGATTTTGTAGCCTAGAAAAATAAAGTCTGACACTGTTTCCACTGTTTCCCCATCTATTTCCCATGAAGTGATGGGACCAGATGCCATGATCTTCGTTTTCTGAATGTTGAGCTTTAAGCCAACTTTTTCACTCTCCACTTTTGCTTTCATCAAGAGGCTCTTTAGTTCCTCTTCACTTTCTGCCATAAGGGTGGTGTCATCTGCATGCACACATTGGAAGAGTACAATTTGGTAATTTTTTAATTGAATTTTTCGCGTGCTATGCTGTGCCTAGTCATTCAGTCGTGTCCAACTCTTTGTGATCCCATGGACTGTAGCCCTCCAGGCTTCTCTTTCTGTGGGGATTCTCCAGGTCAGAATACTGCAGTGGATAGCCTTGCCCTCCTCCAGGGGATATTCCCAACCCAGGGATTGAATCTGGGTCACCTGCATTGCTGGTGGATCCTTTACCATCTGAGCCACGAGAGAAGCTCATGAATACTGGAGTGGGTAGCCTATGCCTTTTCCAGGGGATCTTCCCAACCCAGGAATTGAACTAGGGTCTCCTGAATTTCAGGTGGATTCTTTTCCAGTTGAGCTACTAGGGAAGCCCAGATTTTACATACAGTGAATGCATTTCTTAACTGATGAATTTTCATAAGTTTGTGTAACCAATACACCAAGTCAGATGCAGAACTGTCCTTTCCCCTGAATGTTCCTTCTGTCCCCTTCCAGTCAGTCCCCCACCAGGCAACCACTGTTCGGAGTCCTGTCACCGGGGTCATTTTGTTGATTCTTGAATTTAATATGAATGAAATCATACAGTAGTACTCTCTGTGTCTGACTTCTTTCCCTCAGCATGATGATTTTGAGATTAATTCATATTGCTGCTGGTATCAATGGCCACTTTTCTTTTTAATCTGCTGAGTTTTAAAATTGCTGATTAGAACTTATATCATATGACTGTACCACAATTTGGTTATCCTGTCTCCTCTGGAGGGGTTTTTGGGGTGTTTCCAGTGTTGAGCTATTATGAATAAAGCTGTTTTTGTCTCCTCTGGGTTAGTACTTAATAGAGTCGGAGGGTCCAGGGCTAGTGTTCGTGTGCCCAGTCTCTCAGTCACGTCCCCCATCTCCTTGCCACCCTGTGGGCTACATCCCACCTATTGCCAGTCTTTAATTTTTATCATTTTGGGGGATTATTAAATAGAATCTCATGTGATTTTAATCTGTATTTCTCTGATGGCCAATGACTATTAGGTTTGCTTCTTCTGGGCCATTTATATAACTTTTTTTGTTAAGGTTTGTTCAAGCCTTTTGTCTGTTTTTAAACTGAGTTGTCTTTTCGTTATTGAGTTATAGGAATTCTTTATATATCCTGGATATAAGGTCTTTGTCAGATTTATGTATTATAAATATTTTCTTCTAGTCTGCAGTTTATCTTTTTTTTTCTTTTTTGCCATGTCTTCCGAAGAGTAGGAGGTTTTAGTTTTAACGAAGTCAATTTTTGTAATTTCTTCTTTTATGGTTATTGCTTGTTTCACTTAAGCAGTCTTTATATACCTGAAATATTACAAATATATTCTATATTTTCATCTATGAGCTTTACAGTTTTAACTTTTTTTGATCTTATCATTCTTTCCAAGTTATCATTTGGGATGAAGTATAGAGGTCAGGAGTCATTATTTTTTTTCTCATTAGCTATTCAATATTCAATTGTTTCCATACCATTTGTAGAAAAACTCTCCACTTCCCATTGAATTATTTTGGTGCCTTTGCTGAAAATCAGTCAAATGCATTTTGTAGGTCTACTTCTAGTCTTTCTAGTCTGTTTCTGTAATTGCCATTTTGATATCCTCTTTGACCCATGAGTTGCTTAGGAATATGCTGCCATCTTTAACAACAACTCTAACTGTGACTTGGAAGACCATTTCACTGGGGCCAGGTCAGGACTGAGGCTCAATGGTTATAACCCTAAGAATGTTTGTTTATCCTATAACACCGTGCTTCTCAATTTCAGCAGCATTACACAGGGAGTTCATAAACGAGAACAGTTGTGGGGACTCTATCTCAGGCCTAATTTTCAGTGTAAAAACTGGGAAATTTCTGTCTTTAAAAAGCCCTCCAGGTGCTTCTAAGACATCCAGTCAATTTGAGAACCATTGCCCTAAGCTTTGCCTCTTACAGCAAAGAGCAGATTTATGGTAACACACTGAGACCTCAGAGGGTTCAATGTGTTCCATTATTTCAGTGTATAGACTCGACCTTCCAAAAAAAGGAAAATAGAAAATTAGCCTGTTATTTCTTCAGGCATTGAAATGAACATGAATTTCAGATCATCTTTCAATGAGCTTTGCTGTTCAAGTATGGGAACTTAAAAGTTTTAGGGAGGAATCTTTGGTGCATGGAGACAAGTGCCTTATTTACTCAAGAGCCAGCGGGTCAAGAAAGCTCCAAGAAAGCTGAGAGAACTGTCAGATGAAGTGTACTACATTCAGGACCAGAGGGAACACTTTTGGAGAGACTTACAATCTCAATATATTGGTAAGAATATTAAAAAAATAGTTTCTCAGTAGATGTTCTATTTTAAAAATGACAGTCTTGCTTTAGATAGGTGCTCCTCAACTGGGCATGGTTTTTTGTTCTAGGGGACTTCTGGTAGTATCTAGAGACATTTTTTGTTGTCACAACTGGAAGGGGTGCTGTTGGCATCTAATGAGTAAAGGCCAGGGATGCTTCTTTTATTTGTTTGTTTATTTACTCACTTTATTTCTGGCAGTGTTGTGGTGCGTGGGCTCTTCAGTGCGGTGTGTGGGCTTTCTCTGGCTGTAGAGAATGGGGGCTACTCTCTTGTGATGTGCAGGCTCTAGGAAAGTAGGCTGCGGTAGTTGTGGTTCATGGGCTTAGTTGCTTCATGGCGTGTAGGCTCTTACTTCCCAGACCGGGGATTGAACCTGTGTCCCCTGCATTGGCAGGAGGACTCTTAACTACAGGACCGCCGGGGAAGTCCCCCAGGGATGCTTCTAAACACTCTATATGCACAGGGCAGCATTCCACAGCAAAGGATTATCCAAAATGTCAGTGGTGCTATAACTGAGAAACCCTGTCTTAGACAACGAGAGAGAAGATTTTCCTACAAGTGACTACTTGGCAGCTAATGTTGATGGTCCAAAGATTTCTCAAACCAACATGTCCAACATCCAGTTCGTGTCTTTTTCTACCAAATTTTGGGCTTCTTTCAGTGTTCTTTATCTCTGGAAATGTTACCAGAATTCATTCTATTGTGCACACCAAAAATCTAGGTCTAATACTTTATGTCTCTTTGGTGTTCTGTCATAGCTATGGAGATGTGGATTTATTTATTTAAGTCAAGATCTGCATCATTTGTACATATGTTTTAAAGTTTTCTTTCTTTCTTTATTTAGCTTTGGCTCTGTTGGATCTTTGTTGCTGTGCAGCCTTTGCTTTAGTGGTGAGGGGTGGGGACCACTCTCTAGCTACAGGACGCAGGCTTCTCATAGAGGTGACCTCCCTTGATGCAGAGCACGGTTTCCAGGGCACAGGCTCAACAGCTGAGGCACTCGGGCCTCGTTGCTCCTTACCATGTGGATCCTTCTGGATCAGGGATCCAACTGGCATCTTCTGCATTGGCAGGCAGATTCTTCACCACTGAGCCACCAGGGGAGACCTAGTGTTATTTACGCTGCACGGGATTCATGGGGCATCTTAATCTGAGGAGTCATACCTTTCACTTATTCTAGGAAATTCTTAACCATCATCTCTGTTGATTATGTCTTTTGATGCATAGACGTTTTAAATTTTGATATAGTCAAAGTCACCTATTATTGTTTTTGTTGCCTGAGCTTTGGGTGTTATATCCAAGACGTCATTGCCAAATCCAATGGCATAAAACTTTCCTTGTTTTCTCCTAAGAGTTTTATAATTTTAGATCTTATATTTAGGCCTTAGATTGACTTTGAGTTAATTTTTTCCATGGTGTAAGATAACTTCATTCTTTTTGCATATAAATATTCATTTTTTCCAACACTTTTTGTTGAAAAGACTGCCCTTTATCCATTAAATTGTTTTGACACCCTCTGTAAAAAATTATCTGACTATATATGTGAGGATTAGAAGTATATTCTGGAGAAGGCAATGGCACCCCATTCCAGTACTCTTGCCTGGAAAATCCCATGGACGGAGGAGGAGCCTGGTGGGCTGTAGTCCATGGGGTCGCTAAGAGTCGGACACGACTGAGTGACTTCACTTTCCCTTTTCATTTTCATGCATTGGAGAAGGAAATGGAACCCACTCCAGTGTTCTTGCCTGGAGAATCCCAGGGACCAGGGAGCCTGGTAGACTGCCCTCTATGGGGTCGCACAGAGTCGGACACGACTGAAGTGACTTAGCAGCAGCAGAAGTATATTCTTGATCCCTCCATCTCATTGACTCTCCATTAGCTACATTTGCTCCATTTTGCCTACTAAATATCTTAAGAATCTGTCTGCTTTTTATTGCTGTCACTGTCACCCTGGCTTATATTGTCATTCAGGATGTAGGAATAGCCTAAAAACTTGTTTCCTCACATGTACTTAAAAAAAGAAAAGCAAGCAGCTGTATTGTGATATAATTCACATACCATAAACTTACCCACTTAAGGTGTACAATTCAGGAGTTCCCTGGGGGCCTAGTAGTTGAGATTCTGGGCTTTCACTGGCAGGGCCCAGGTTCAGTTCAGTCCCTGGTTGAGGAACTGAGAAGTGTGGCCAAAAAAAGGAAAAGAAAAGTGTACAATTGAATGGTTTTTAATATATGCAACCATCACTACAATCTAACTGTAGAACATTTTTCTTCTATGCCAAATCATGAATACTGTTGACCCCCTCTAATCTGTTGTCCAATTTGTAGGCGGATTGATCTTTTTTTAAAAAAAAGCTTATCTGATTATGTTCCCTTTCCCACCTTTAGTGGTCTACTATCTCTATGAAAAGTAAAAGTGAAAGTGAAGTCGCTCAGTCGTGTCTGACTCTATGTGACCCGATGGACTGTAGCCCACCAGGCTTCTCAGTCCATGGGATTTTCCAGGCAAGAGTACTGGAGTGGGTTGCCATTTCCTTCTCCAGGGGATCTTCCTGACCCAGGGATCGAACCCGGGTCTCCCACATTGTAGGCAGATGCTTTACCAAAACCTTTGATGTGGCTTTGATTCCACACCCCTCCCCCAAGATCTCTGTATCTTCATTTCATATCACCCCTGTAATATGGCACTATGTTATAACCACAACCATGTTCTTCCATTTTCATGGGTTTTTACGCGCTTTGCTTTTTTTCTGCCCCAGTCCCATCTCTATCATCTACCAAACTTTTCTATCTCAGCTCAAATAATGGTTTCTCAAGGAAGGCTTCCATGAATCCTCCCCGTCCCCTGCACCCCCACCGGCCGCCAGATACCCTGATGAGCTTAGGGTCCCTCTGTTTGCCTTGGATTCCTCCTTTAGAATATAGGCTCCATGAGGCCAGGTGCTGGCTCACTACTATATCTGCATTGCCTAGCATTTTGCAGACATTTCATTTATTCAGCTGATATTATTGGGTGCCCACTATTTGTCAGGCATCCTTCTAAGTGAAGACATGCAAAAGAGCATGGCTGGAAGTCTGAGTCCTTGACTGTAACTACTTCCAGAAACTGCAGAACACAGGCTGTGCATCAAATCTGGTGTGGGAAGGAGGGCAGCTTTCCCCATGAGACAAGTTAGATACAGCCTTTGTAATTACCTATGGTTGGGCCTGAAAGATCACACAAAGGATTTTGGACAGGATCTAGATCCCTCAGAGATTAGAGGATGTTTTTCTCTTGAGAAACTGAACAGGCCAAGAGCAAAGCTTTCAGATACTGGTATTTGTCTGTGTGTGTTTCATTGAATAGGCCTGTTTGCTACCTTATCGCTGCACAGTGAGATTGCCTTGTTGACTAGCCCTGTCCATGCATCTAGAGCATCCATGTCGGTTTTTAAAGTGCACGAAGAAAAGATATGATCAGACATCTAAGAATTTCAGGCATTTGATGAATACCTCCTACTTGAAAGAGAGACTGAATAATTGCACAGATAAGAGAAACACAGAAGAAACAGAGACGATTTAAAGAATGAGCTAAAACTTGAAAAAAATTATCACATAATAATAATCTGAATATTTCCATTATATAAGAGAAAACATGGCATCCAGGAAATAATGGGATGCTGTGAAAAAGCATATCCAGAGAGAACAATTAGGACTCTAAAAGGAAGAAGAAAATATGATTGAAAGAAAAATCAACAATGAGTGTGCCAAAAGATAAAATCAAGAAAATCTTGCAAAAATATAGCAACAGATATAGTGGTATAAGATAGAAAATTTAAGTAGTGTAGAAGATAAATCTTTGAGATATAATATTAGACTACTAGGAATTTTAGAAGGAATATAAAGAAAATAGCAGGAAAATACAATATTTCTGAAATTAAAAAGCACTTGTCTCCAGTTTGAAAAGATCCAGGGTGTGTCTAGCACAATAAATGAAAAAAATTCCCTACTCCTACCCACCTAAAATCAAATAATCATAACACCAGGGTATAGAGATTATTTGAAGAAAAAGGATGAGAAGAGAGAAACAGATGACACAGCAAATATTATGAATCATAGTGGCACCAAACTCGGTAGTTAGAGAAAACTGAAAAATAATGGAGAATCATTGTTAGCTCAGAATTCTAAATCCAGCCAAACTATCCAACTAATGTCAAGGTAGAAGAAAGCTATTTTAGATATGCAGGAAGTAAAACTTAAATTTTCTTTTTCTTTTCTAAGAAAGTTTTTGAAAGATGTGCTAAAGCCAAATGAGCAGTAAATTCAGGAGACAGTAGATGCTATACAGGAAGTGGTGAGGAGCTTCCTAGGCCATTTTCTTCCCTGTACAGCAAGTGGAAAAGTCATTTCTGACCAGAATAGATTCACAAAGGGCTCTTTGCAAGAATTCTGCAAGGATAAAGATAGACTAAAAACCTTATTTGATTCTATCAGTATTTCGGAAAATAAGAATGGAAGAATTTTGACAGCTATTATGGAGGCTGTGGACAAATTAAAGATAAATAACTAGAAAACTAAACAAATGAAATTTCAGCTAAACCAAAAAGAATTATTATTATTTTCTTGAAGGAGGAAAGGAAGGTGTATTACTTGGCTGAGCAGATAGCAGAATTTAGTTAGCCATATTAAGTAAGCACTATTAAGTTAACTTAAAATGCCCTTGTGTGTAGTTAGACAAGGTGGTAAAGAATGAGCTGTGATGTAAGAGAACAAAATCTTTTACAGCCAACTCAAGGAATTAATATAAAATGTCAAAATGGAAAAAGCGAGGCATACCAGTGCTGCAAACACTGCTAGAGACCTGCCTGGGGCCCTTTCTTCTCCTTTCCTGCCTAACAAAACATAGGGTAGCAACATGCTTAGCAAAAAGATGTTATTACCTTACCTTTCTTGTCAGTAAGAGGGGCCATTTTATACCATTCTGGCCAGTGATCCATGATTAGAAGTCATAGGGTGGCAGATGCAGCCGAAATGTGTTCTTTGCCCTTTTTTTCTTGTCTGGAATACAGTTGAGTTGCTGGAGATGCATCTGTCTTGAGACACTGAGGTGACAAGGATGAGAGAGACAGTCCCATGCTAATGAGAGGAGGCAGAGCAGAAAGATCTCAGATGGGTCCTTGCTGGCATACCGGGTCATGTGATAGCCTGGCTTTGCCTCTGGGCTGCTTCTGCCTGAGAAAAATAGATTCCTTGTTTGTTCAGAAAACTGAGTTGGTCGAGTTGCATAAGCGTAGTATTTTAAAAATATGGTGGTAAGTAGAGTTTAAAACAGTTAAAAAAATTTGGAGTGATTGTTTCTAGGGGTGGTGGGGAGAGTGTCATAGAAATTTTTGGGTTTTGGTATGCTTGATGCTGTAGTGAGCTCAATCTGATGTTTTGGACAATGCATATACATAGTTTAATAAAAATTTTCATTGTTCAATTGCTCAGTTGTGTCCAACTCTTTGTGAACCCATGGACTGCAACACTCCAGGCTTCCCTGTGCTTCACTATCTCCCAGAGTTTGCTCAGACTCATGTCCATTGAGTCGGTGATGCCATCCAACTATCTCATCCTCTGTCATCCTCTTCTCCACCTGCCCTCAGTCTTTCCCAGCATCAGGGTCTTTTCCAATGAGTTGGCTGTTTGCAGCAGGTGGCCAAAATATTGGAGCTTCAGCTTCAGCATCAGTCCTTCCAATGAATATTCAGGGTTGATTTCCTTTAGGATTGACTGGTTTGATCTCCTTTTTGTCCAAGGGATTGTCCCACAAGGGTGTTTTCCAGCACCACAGTTTGAAAGTATCAATTCTCTGGCCCTCAGCCTTCCTTATGGTCCAGCTCTCACACGCGTACATGACTTCTGGAAAAACCATAGCTTTGACTATATGAACCTTTGTTGGCAAAGTGATGTCTCTGCTTTTTAATATGCTGTCTCGGTTGGTCATAGCTTTCTTCCAAGGAACAAGTGTCTTTTAATTTCATGGCTGCAGTCACTGTCCACAGTGATTTTGGAGCCCAAGAAGATAAAGTCTGCCACTGTTTCCGTTGTTTTCCCATCTATTTGCTGTGAAGTGATGGTGACTGCAGCCATGAAATTAAAAGACGCTTACTCCTTGGAAGAAAAGTTATGACCAACCTAGATAGCATATTCAAAGGCAGAGACATTAGTTTGCTGACTAAGGTCTGTCTAGTCTAGGCTGTGGTTTTTCCAGTAGTCATGTATGGATGTGAGAGTTGGACTGTGAAGAAGGCTGAGCGCTGAAGAATTGATGTGTTTGAACTGTGATGTTGGAGAAGACTCTTGAGAGTCCCTTGGACTGCAAGGAGATCCAACCAGTCCATTCTGAAGGAGATCAACCCTGGGATTGCTTTGGAAGGAATGATGCTAAAGCTGAAACTCCAGTACTTTGGCCACCTGATGCGAAGAGTTGATTCATTGGAAAAGACTCTGATGTTGGGAGGGATTGGGGGCAGGAGGAGAAGGGGACAACAGAGGATGAAATGGCTGGATGGCATCACAGACTTGATGAATGTGAGTCTGAGTGAACTCCGGGAGTTGGTGATGGACAGGGAGGCCTGGCGTGCTACGATTCATGGGGTCGCACAGAGTCGGACATGACTGAGCGACTGAACTGAACTGAACTGATGGGACTGGATGCTGTGATCTTAGTTTTCTGAATGTTGAGTTTTAAGCTATTATTTTTACTCTCTTCTTTCACCTTCATCAAGAGGCTTTAGTTCCTCTTCGCTTTCTGCCATTAGGGTGGAATCATCTGCATATCTAAGGTTATTGATATTTCTTCTGGCAATCTTGATTCCAACTTGTGCTTCATCCAGTCCAGCGTTTCATATGATATACTTTGCACATAAGTTAAATAAACAGGGTGACCACATACAACCTCAATGAACTCCTTTCCCAATTTTGAACCAATCCATTGTTCCACGTCTGGTTCTAACTGTTGCTTGTTGACCTGCATACAGGTTTCTCAGGAGGCAGGTAAGGTGGTCTGGTATTCCTATCTCTTTAAAAATTTTCCACAATTTGTTGTGATCCATTCACTCAAAGGCTTTAGCATAGTAAATAATAAAATACAGGTTAATAAAAAAGACATATCTTCTTGCATGGAACACTTTGATAGCTTCCCATTTTACTTAATATAAAATCCATCTTAGGGCTTCCCTGTGGTCCAGTGGTTAAGAATCTGCCTGTCAATGAAGGGGACATGGGTTTGATCTCTGGTCCGGGAAGATTCCACATGCCATGCAGCAACTAAGCCCAAGCACCACAACTGCTGAGCCTGTGTTGTAGAACCCACAAGCCACAATTACTGAAGCCTGTGTGCCTCAAGCACAAAAAGAGAAGCCACCGCAGTGAGAAGCCTCACACTGCAATGAAAAGTAGCTCTTGCTCGCTGCAACTAGAGAAAGCCCGCATGCAGCAATGAAGACACTGTGCAGCCAAGAATAATAAACACATAAAAACCCATTTTAGCAGATTCTTTGTGATATGGCTGGCGCTGGCTACCTTCTCTCTTCCGCTTTCATCCTCTTCCTCCTTGACTAACCCCTAGCCACATTATGTTCTTTCAATTTTGTGGACACCCTTTTGGTAAATTTGCTCACGGAGTTTCCTCTGGTTCCATCAGGAGCCCAGGAGAAAACATGGCAGGTGCGAGCTTGGTGACCCATGAGAGTTCAATAAAGGGTGAGATTTAAGGGAGCCAACCCGGCATGCTGCAGAAGGCCATCCATTTCTGGGCCCGCAGGACCTGTGTGGAGACAGTTACTGATAGAACGGTGGCCTTTAGGAGGTCAAAGCTGATAACCAGTAGGTATGTGGACACTGAGAGTGCAGGGCTCACTATTCGTTAAGATGACTGGAGTGGTTAGTACAGGGAGAGGCTCACTGCACATTAGCCTGAAACCTTGCTTGCCTTATGCAGAAGTCTGCTTCCCTTCAGAGTCACTGCTGGTTGTGTGGGCAGGGCCTCACAGAACATGTGTTGAGGCCTCACATAGTAAAAGACTTCTTTTTTTTAAAAAAAGTTATTGAAGTATAGTTGATTTACAATGTTGTATTAATTTCTGCATACAGCAAGGTGATTCAGTTATATACTCTTTTTCATTATGGTTTATCACAGGGTATTGAATATAGCCCCCTGTGCTATACAGCAGGACTTTGTTGCCTTTCCATCCTATATTTAACAGTTCGCATCTGCTGATTCCAACTCCCAATCCTTTCTTCTGTGCCCCCGTCCCCCTCCCAAGCAAGCGCATGTCTGTTTTCTGTGTCTGTGAGTCTGTTTCTACTTTGTAGATATGTTCATTTGTGTCATATTTTATATTTCTCATATAAGTGATATATGGCATTTGTCTTTCTCTTTCTGACTTCACTCAGTATGATAATTACTAGGTCCATCCATATTGCTGCATATTTTGTTCTTTTTTATGACTGAGTAATATCCCATTGTGGTGTGTATGTGTGTGTGTGTGTGTGTGTGTGTGTATACATTTACACACTTGTCTTGGCTATTGTAAATAGTGCTGCTGTGAACTCTGAAGTACATGTATCTTTTAAAATTATGACTTCATCTGCGTATGTGCCCAGGAGTGGGATTGCTGAATCATATGGCAACTCTATTTTAGTTTTTTGAGCAAACTCCTTGGTTGTTTTCCATAGTGGCCACACCAACTTACATTCCCACCAATAGTATAAGAGGGCTCCCTTTAATCTGCAGTCTCTCCGACATTTCTTATTTGTAGACTTTAGTAGAAGGCTTCTTGGTCTCGGGTATGCGGGTACTCACACGATTCAATTTTGAACTTAAAACCAAGATGCAGGTGGTTTAGTGGGTAAAGAATTCACGTGCAACGCAGGAGATGCAGGTTTGATCCCTGGGTCAGGAAGATCCCTTGGAGGAGGAAATGGCAACCTACTACAGTATTTTTGCCTGGAGAATCCTATGGACAGAGGCGCCTGGCGGGCTACAGTCCATAGGGTCGCAAAGAGCCAGACACGACTGAAGCGACTTAGCATGCATGCAGAGTCAGTACTGACTGGGGAGGTGCCATTGGCAAGCTGGCCTGTGAAGGTCACCCTGTCGTAGCCTTGGTTCCTGGCCCTCCAGAGAGCCGACACCCCTTCACTGGGGTGGATGAGCAGGACAGACAGGGACACCTGGCCCTCCCAGAACAGGGGGAAGCTCACAAGGTAGGTGCCATTGTTGAAGTCTGTCACCTTTCCAGAAGCACCCGCCTTCAGGGCTGGGGAGGACATCCTGGCCCTGAGGAAATCCCCGCCATATTCCTTCCTGCGTCCGAGGCCGTCCCTCATCTCCAGCAGGACGTCCAGCCGGTCCCCCCTGCAGTATGTGTCTCGAGGGCTGAGGAGGGTGGCTCTGCTGTGTGCGGCGCTGGTGGTGGAGCCCACGTTGGTGAAGGGTCTGGGTGGGATCAGCTGGTCTAGTTTCTCCACGATCCTCTGTATCCTCAGCTCAGCCTCAGTTGGTGAAACTGCTAGACTGAGTGGTACTTCATGGTGTCAGACCATTTTGAAGGTATTTCTGTGATGCACAAAGGTAGGCAGCTCTTATTCACACCAAAATTGAAATGACAAAGGCAGTACAGAACGGAACTTGTCTCTGTTAACCTTAAGGATGGATTTATATCTTTATTAATATATTGTCACCAAAGGGTCAAATCCAGGAACTTCCATAATCAAAGTGCAGAAAGCTTTTGGTAAAACATATGTGTCAATTATTCCATGTTTTACTTCTATCACTTCTATCCATAGGATATTAATGCCCATTAAAAATTAATGATCCTAGGTACATGTACACAATGGAATATTACTCAACCATAAAAAGGAACATATTCAAGTCAGTTCTAAAGAGGTGGATGAACCTAGAGCCTATTATACAGAGTGAAGTAAGCCAGAAAGAGAAAAACAAGTATCATATATTAAGACATATATGTGGAATTTAGAAAGACAGCACTGATGAACCTATTTGCAGCATAGCAGTGGAGATGCAGACACAGAGAACAGATTTATGGACACGGGCCAGGGCAAGGGCGAAGGAGAGGGTGGGATGAATGCAGAAAGTAACATGGAAACATATACGCTGCCACTGCTGCTAAGTCGCTTCAGTCGTGTCTGACTCTGTGCGACCCCATAGACGGCAACCCACCAGGCTCCCCCGTCCCTGGGATTCTCCAGGCAAGAACACTGGAGTGGGCTGCCATCTCCTTCTCCAGTGCATGAAAGTGAAAAGTGAAAGTGAAGTCACTCAGTCGCATCCGACTCTTAGCGACCCTATGGACTGCAGCCCACCAGGCTCCTCCGTCCATGGGATTTTCCAGGGAAGAGTACTGGAGTGGGGTGCCACTGCCTTCTCCGAACATGTATGCTACCATATATAAAATAGATAGCCAGTGGAGAGTTTTCTGTTGACTCAGGGAACTCAAACCAGGACTCTGTAACAACCTAGAAGGGTAGAATGGGGTGGGAGATAGAGGGTAGGTTCAAGAGGGAGAGGACATAGGTATACCTATCACTGATTTATGTTGATGTATGTCAGAAACCATCACAGTATTGTAAAGGAGTTATCCTTCAATTAAAAATAAACAAAAAAATAATGATCCTAAAAAATATATGACTAAGACATTTTGATTAAGAAGTGGTTACAACTGTACATTAAAAGAAGTAAATATTAAGAAATATTTCACTATGTCCAAGTCCTAATAAAATGAAAGGAAAATCATAATAAACAATAAGTATTTTTAACAGTGAAATATCAAGATTTTGTAAACATGTACTAATTTTTAAATAGGTACCATGTAAACACGTTGCTCTGAATCTTTCTTCATCTCAGAACATATTGAGCTGTGTTCATTAAGATGGACACAAAATATTTCATTCATTCATTAAGGTGGACACAATATCTTTTGTTGAATGGATGATGGACACAAAATATTTCATTGAATGGATGTATCATTCTTTAAACATTTGCCTGCTGGTGGACATATAGATTTCTCCAAATTCTGCTAATACAGTGTTAAAGTTAATAATCTTGTACATATATTCTGGAAATGGAGTTACTGGGTTGAAATGTAAGGGCATTTTTATATGTACTAAAAAATGGAAACATTTATGCTTTTGTTCTGGTATTGTATTTAACAAATATGTGCAGGAGGTTTATGTAAGACATTTAATCTTCTTCAACATTATCTTTTGATTTGCGACCTCACGGATTGTAGCCTCCCAGGCTCCTCTGTCTATGGAATTTTCTAGCCATTTCCTAGTCCAGGGGATCTGCCTGACCCAGGGATTGAACTTGAGTCTCCTGTATCTCCTGCACTGGCAGGCAGATTCTTTACCACTGTGCCACCTGGGAAGCCTATATATTATCTATAATGTGTAGTATATTATACTATAGTTTAATTCAGTTCAGTCGCTCGGTTGTGTCTGACTCTGAGACCCCATGGACTGTAGCACGCCAGGCTTCCCTGTCCATCACCAACTCCTGGAGCTTACTCAAACTCATGTCCATCACGTCGGTGATGCTATCCAACCATCTTATCCTCTGTCGTCCCCTTCTCCTCCCTCCTTCAATCTTTCCCAGCATCAGGGTTTTTTCCAATGAGTCAGTTCTTTGCACCAGGTGGCCAAAGTATTGGAGTTTCAGCTTCAGCATCAGTCCTTCCAATGAATATTCAGGACTGATTTCCTTTAGGATTGACAGGTTGGATCTCCTTGCAGTCCAAGTTACTTTCAAGGGTCTTCTCAAACACCATAGTTCAGATGCATCAATTCTTCAGCACTCAGCTTTCTTTATAGTCCAACTCTCACATCCATACATGAATACTGGAAAAACCATAGCTTTGACTAGACAGACCTTTGTCAGTAAAATAATGTCTCTGCTTTTTAATACACTGTCTAGGTTGGTCATAGCTTTTCTTCCACAGAGCAAGCGTTTTTTAATTTCATGGCTGCAATCACCATCTTCAGTGATTTTGGAGCCCCCCAAAATAAAGTCTGTCACTATTTCCATTATTTCCCCATCTATTTGCCATGATGTGATGGGACTGGAGGCCATGATCTTAGTTTTCTGAATGTTGAGTTTTAAGCCAACTTTTTCACTCTCCTCTTTCAACTTTCATCAAGAGGCTCTTTAGTTTTTATTCACTGTCTGCCATAAGGATGGTGTCATCTGCTTATCTGAGGTTATTGATATTTCTCCCAACAATCTTGATTCCAGCTTGTGCTTCATCCAGCCAAGCATTTCACATGGTGTACTTTGCATACAAGTCAAATAAGCAGGGTGACAATATACAACCTTGATGTACTCCTTTTCCAATTTGGAACCAGTCTGTTGTTCCATGTCCAGTTCTAACTGTTGCTTCTTGACCTGCATGCAGATTTCTCAGCAGGCAGGTCAGATGGTCTGGTATTCCCATCTCTTGAAGAATTTTCCACAGTTTGTTGTGATTCACATAGTCAAAGACTTTGGCACAGTCAATAAAGCAAAAGTAGATGTTTTTCTGGAACTCTCTTGCTTTTTCGATGATCCAACGGATGTTGGCAATTTGATCTCTGGTTCCTCTGCCTTTTCTAAATCCAACTTGAACATCTGATGTTTATTGTTCACGTACTGTTGAAGCCTGGCTTGGAGAATTTTGAGCATTACTTTGCTAGCGTGTGAGATGAGTGCAATTGTGCGGTAGTTTGAACATTCTTTGGCATTGCCTTTCTTTGGGATTGGAATAAAAGCTAACCTTTTCCAGTCCTGTGGCCACTGCTGAATTTTACAAATTTGCTAGCATATTGAGTGCAGCACTTTAACAAAATCACCTTTTAGGATTTGAAATAGCTCAACTGGAATTCCGTCACCTTCACAGCTTTGTTCATGGTGATGCTTCCTAAGGCCCACTGGACTTCACATTCCAGGATGTCTGGCTCTAGGTGAGTGATCACACCATCGTGGTTATCTGGGTCATGAAGATCTTTTTTGTATAGGTCTTCTGTCTTTTCTTGCCACCTCTTCTTAATATATTCTGCTTCTGTTAGGTCCATGCCATTTCTGTCCTTTATAGAGCCCATCTTTCCCTGAAATGTTCCCTTGGTATCTAATTTTTTTGAAGAGATCTCTATTCTTTCCCATTCTATTGTTTTCCTCTATTTCTTTGCATTGATCACTGAGGAAGGCTTTCTTATCTCTCCTTGCTATTCTTTGGAACTCTGCATTCAAATGAGAATATCTTTCCTTTTCTCCTTTGCCTTTAACTTCTCTTTTCTCAGCTATTTGTAAGGCCTTGTTAGACAACCATTTCGCCTTTTTGCATTTCTTTTTCTTGGGGATGGTCTTGATCCCTGCCTCCAGTACAATTTCACAAACCTTTGTCCATAGTTCTTCAGGCACTCTGTCTATCAGATCTAATCCCTTGAATCTATTAGTCACTTCCACTGTATAATTGTAAGGGATTTGATTTAGGTCATACCTGAATAGTCTAGTGGTTTTCCCTACTTTCTTCAATATAAGTCTGAACTTGGCAATAAGGAGTTATGATCTGAGCCACAGTCAGCTCCAGGTCTTGTTTTTGCTGACTGTATAGAGCTTCTCCATCTTTGACTGCGAAGAATATAATCAGTCTGATTTTGGTATTGATCATCTGGTGATGTCCATGTGTAGAGTCTTCTCTTCTGTTGTTAGAAGAGGGTGTTTGCTATGACCAGTGCGTTCTCTTGGCAAAACTCTGTTAGCCTTTGCCCTGTTTTATTTTGTACTCCAAGGGCCAATTTGCCTTTTACTCCAGGTATCTCTTGACCTTCTACTTTTGCATTCCAGTCCCCTATAATGAAAAGGACATCTTATCCTTATCTATCAGAGGGCAGACAGAATGGAAATCACAATCACAGAAAAGTAACCAATCTGATCACACAGACCACAGCCTTGTCTGACTCAATGAAACTAGAAGCCATGCTGTGTAGGGCCATCCAAGACGGATGGGTCATGGTGGAGAGTTCTGACAAAACGTGGTCCACTGGAGAAGGGAATGGCAAACCACTTCAGTATTCTTACCTTGAGAATCCCATGAACAGCATGAAAAGGCAAAAAGGTGTGACACTGAATGATGAACTCCCCAGGTCGTTACATGCCCAATATGCTACTGGACATCAGTGGAGAAATAACTCCAGAAAGAATGAAGAGACGAAGCCAAAACAAAGCAACACCCTGTTGTGGATGTGATGGGTGATGGAAGTAAAGTCTGATGCTGTAAAGAGCAATATTGCATAGGAACCTGGAATGTTAGGTCCATGAATCAAGGCAAATTGGAAGTGGTCAAACAGGAGATGGGAAGAGTGAACATTGACATTTTTGGAATCAGTGAACTAAAATGGACTGGAATGGGTGAATTTAACTCAGATGACCATTATATCTACTACTGTGGGCAAGAATCCTTTAGAAGAAATGGAGTAGCTATCAGAGTTAACAAGAGTCCTAAATTCAGTACTTGGGTGCAATCTTAAAAATGACAGAATGATCTCTTTGTTTCCAAGGAAAACCATTGAATATCGTGGTATATACCATGTATTGTCCTATTTAATATGTAGTATAATATATATAAATAGTATATGTAATAAATATATACAAGTATATTATGTATAACTTGTTTATTAAAACATATTTTTAATATATGTGTATGGATGTGTGTGTATGTGTGTGTATGTATGTACTTATTAGCTTTAAAAAGTATCTTTAAATACCAGGCTAAAAAATGATAAGGAAATCTCTCCTCCTCCATCTTTTGCTATTTATAACATTTCTGTGTTATTGCAATTTATTTATAATATTTGTGTGTCAGAACACACACAACATTTATGGTTTTCCAACCATAATTTCTATTGTTTTTTTTCTTTTTTTGGCAGGTACTATAGTTTAGTGGATTCAGTAATTGTCATTCTTTTTGTAAGTGATTTTTATCATGTATCTCTTTTTTAAGCTGGTCTTCTGCATTTTAAAAAGAAGGGTTTATAGAGACTAAATCCCCTGTGTTTGTTGTAATAGTTGGATTAAAAAAAGTTTGAATCTATAAATAACTTGAGATTCATTTGATATGTGGTATAAGGTGAGAATACAAATTAACTTGTAACCTCCAGGATGATATCTAGTGAACCATTTTGCTTATTACTTCTGTAACCTTCAGAAAGATGAAACTGTCCAAGGGACAAATGAAAAATTAAAATATGCTTTCCTTCTAGGAAACTGAGACTTCAAACAGCAAAACATGTGTTCAATGATTTTGAGGATTTAGGGAAGAAAACAGTTCAAGTAATTAGCTACAGAAGCTGTGTTGGGGAGAAAAGGAAATTGGGGCCAGATAGGGTGTTATGAGTTGAAAGAAAATGAAAAACTCAAGGAAGCAGTGCCTGGAACATAAAAAGCATTCAAAACATTTCTGTTTGCCGCATTTGTGTGATTTCAAGGTTTTTGGGAGGTGGAATGAGAGTGAGAACAAACCTTGTTGTTGTTTAGTTGCTAAGTCATGTCTGGCTCTTTGTGACCCATGGACTATAGCCCGCCAGGCTCCTCTCTCCGTGGGATTTCCTAGGCAAGAATATTGGAGCGGATTACTAGGTCCTTCTGCGGATGATCTTCCTGATCCAGGGATCAAACCAGCGTCTCCTGTGTTGCAAGCAGACTCTTTACCATCTGAGCCTCCAGGGAAGCCCTGAGTACAAGCATACTGAATACTTTGGAGATACTGTGGGTTTGATTCCAGATCACCACAATAAGCAAATATCAAGTTAAAGTGAGTCACATGAATTTTTTTGTTTTCCCAGTGCATATAAAGTTATCTTTACACTATAGTGTACTTTATTAAGTGTGCAATAGCATTATGTCTTAAAAAACCAATGTCCATACCTTAATTAAAAAATGCTTTATTGCTGGAAAATGCTAACCATCATCTGAGCCTTCAGAGAGTTATCTTTTGGCTGGCGGAGGGTTTTGCTTTGATGTTGAGATCTGTGGACTAATGAGGGTGGGCTTATTTTGTTTTATATTTTTTTAATTTTTGGCTGTACTGGGTCTTCACTGCAGCGTGGACTTTTGTCTAGTTGTAGAGAGCAGGAGCTGCCCTCTGGTTTTGGTGTGAGGGCTTCTCATCGCAGTGGCTTCTCGTCGCAGAGCACAGGCTCTAGGGCCCCGGGCTTCAGTAGTTGTGGCTTCTGGGCTCTAGAGACAGGCTCAGTCATTGCGGCACATGGCCTCAGTCGCTCTGAGGCATACGGGATCCTCCAGGATCGGGGATTGAAACTGTGTCTCCTGCATTGGCAGGCGGACCGCCGCTGAGCCACCAGGGAATCCCCAAGGTGGACTTATTAATTGTCCTAATTTCAATATTGTTGTGTCTCAGAACAGAGAGGTCTGAGGAGAGGAAGAGAGGGAAGCAGCTGATCGGTGGAGCAGTCAGAACACACACAACACTTATCAGTTAAGTTCATTGTCTTACATGAAGGCAGCTTGTGGTGCCCCCAGACAATTATAAGAGTAATATAAAGATCACTGGTCACAGATCACCATAATCAGTAAAATAATACATAAATGTTTGAAATATTGCAAGAATTACCAGGATATGACACAGAGATACAAAGTGAGCAAATGCTTTTGGATAAATGGCACCAATAGATTTGTTCAACTCAGGGTTGCCGCAAAACTTCAATTGTTAGAAAATACAATATTTGCAATATCTAAAAAAAAAATGTGATAAAGCAAAGTTCAATAAACAAGATATGCCAGTGTAAGAAATGTGGAAGATTTGTGGAATGTGGAAGAAGTGTGGCTGTGGTTAAAAAGTGTGAGATGTCAGTTGGGTGGTAACAAGGTTCAAGGTGTGACTTTTAAAGTGGGTTTTCAAAATATATTAGACGTGAAATTTCCTGGTACTTAGAAAAAATTGCCAGAAGGCTTGAAGTTTGAATTGGTTTGAATGTGAGATCTAGGTTGTTTCTGGGCTATGGAAAGATTTGGGGGAGAAGATGAAGACTTAACCAGCTACATTATTATTTTGTGAATACGGGGAGCCAATCAACTTTATGAGGTAGGTCCTATCTTATATTTATTCCATAGATTAGGAAATGAAGTGTATTAAGTAATATCAATATTACTAATTTTATTTAATTGATATTAAATAATTTTCCTATCGCCATAGAATGAGTAACTGCCAGAGTCAAGATTCAAGTCCAGCCAGTGTGACTCTCAAGCTTGTTATCTGACCATTCTGTAGCCCCACCTCCAGGTGTCTGGGTGGGGAGGATTTATGTGTGTATGTGTGTGTGTGGTGGGGCTGGGTTGTTAGTTTATGTGACTACAACCCTTGGGGATGGTACAGAGGCTAAGCAAGACTCAGAACCTGTCTTATGGGGCAACTTGGGAGCTCTGGAGTTTATTTTGAATCTATAAGAGAATGGAATGGAATGCATTGTGGAATGGAAGGGGAATTTTCCATTGCATGGTTCCCTTCATCCTCCAAGACTGAGGTGGTTCCCAAGGAGAAAAGACTTAATTAAAAGAAAAAAAGAGCAAACCTTTTAAGCACTTCAGAAACTATAATATTTCTTTAAAATATATTGAGCAATTTATCCATTTGTTCAACACACACTTTAGTATCTGTCTTGTACTAGGCAGAGTATGTGTATGTGTGTCTGACTCTTTGAGACCCCATGGACTGTAGCCTATCTAGCTCCATTGCCCATGGGATTTTCCGGGTGAGAATACTGGCGAATACTTTCCCACCCTCAATACATCACCAGGTAATTTAATGCTATGTTCTTAGTCTGACCTGGAATGGATTGAATTCTGAGAGAGGTTTTATTGAATAAGTGGAGAACTGAAATTTTAAAAAAATTGTGGAACACTTGCAGTTATAAAAAACAATCCATGCATTTAGCCCTAGTATAGGTGCTAGCAGTATTTTATGAATGATCTTATTTGAAAACAAGAGAGCAGACTAGGGAGGGTCTACTTGCTAAAGTGAAGTGAAGTCGCTCAGTCATGTCCGACTCTTCTCAACCCCATGGACTGCAGCCTACCAGGCTCCTCCATCCCTGGGATTTTCCAGGCAAGAGTACTGGAGTGGGGTGCCATTTCCTCACATGGAAAATGAGCCCTTTTGTACATGCTGTGCCTTCCAGAAGGCTTTACTTCTAGGTTGCTCCCTTTGTACATCCTCTGTGTGTCCTTGAATCCTACTCATTTTTCTCTGTCTTGTTTCAGATATTACTTCCTTCAGAAGTTTTCTCTGGACTCAATGCTGGGGGGTTTCCTCTAGCATCCTTTCATGGCAGGTATTACGGAGTATTGCAGTAGTTTGATACTGATTGTTTAATGTTGTGTTCCCATCCTGAGGTCACCATATAATAGTTGTTGAATGAACAAGTGTTGTTTCATGAGTGATTCTCAGAACAGAGCCTTCTTCTTCTTTATAATCACTTTAATATCTTCTCCGTGGGGATCTTTGAGGTTCTCAGTATGTGTCATTAGCATAAACAAAAAGGAAGGAAAAGCAAAACCAAGGTGGTTAGTGGCTGCCTGTAATTTTTTGGAGACCCAGGCTTCCTCCTTCTTCAATTGTTTCTTTATACATTCTGCATTATAATGTCAGCTCCATGTCCCTCCTCCCTTACCCAGAAAACAGGTCTAAAGAAGTGTCAACAATTATTCTCATTGTAAACACAGAATTTTGACCCTCACCCCCTTCTTCAGGCTTCCCAGGTGGTGCTAGTGGTAAAGAATCTGCCTGCCAATGCATGAGATGCAACAGAGGCAGTTTCGACCCCTGGGTTAGGAAGATCCCCTGGAGTAGGAAATGGCAACCCACACCAGTATTCTTGCCTGCAAAATTCCCTGGACAGAGGAGCCAAGCTACAGTCCATGGAGTTGCAAAGAGTTGGGCATGACTGAGCACACACACAAACACACACTCACTCTTCCTTATAGATGATCATGGCGCTTTGTTTTATCTTGTTTCTTCCTCTTCCGGGCTTGTGGAAGATTTCTTATTGATTGTATTTTTAATTTTTTTGTATTCTTGCTACAATTTCATTTTATATTTTTTAATGTGGGATTGATCTGTAGCTTTAGTCTTAATTGAGGTATAGTTGATTTACAATATTGTGTTAGTTTCAAGTGTACGGTGTATTGATTCAGTATTTTTGCATATTATATTCCACTATAGGTTATTACAAGATAAGACACTGGGTATAATTCCCTATTACTTATCAGCTTTATATATAGTAGTTTGTATCTGTTAGTCCTATACTCTTAATTTGTCCGTCCCCACCTTCCTTCTCCCTTTTGGTAACTGCAAGTTTGTTTTCTATATCTGTGAGTCTCTTTCTGTTTTACATATATATATTCATTTGTATTATTTTTTAGATTCCATGTGTAAGTGATATCATACTGTATTTGTCTCTCTCTGACTTATTTCACTAATAATGTTCTCTAAGCCATCCATGTTGCTGCAAGTGTCGATTAGTTTTTAAAATGTGTTACATCCCTTTTCTGTGTACGTGACTAGTTAGGTCCTATTCTATGTCACGTCTGCGTATATAGGGACGTAGCACCATTCATTTGGCAAGTGTGGTTTGGATGCTACTATGCACCTGGTCCTGTTTGATAAACTAGGGATGAATTCCTAGGAGGCACTGGGGTCGTGGCTGGCATCTCAGTGGGGGGTGGAGAACACATAAACCAGGGGTTGGGGAGTGGGAAGTGGGGAGAAGGCGTCTTGGGCAGGGGAGAAGTTGATACCAGAGCAGCACGCAGGCCCCTAGGGGCCTCTGAATGCCATGCCTGGCTGAGATCCCAGCTGCACCCCTGGCCGCTCTACTGGAGCTTTTTTCCCATTCATCCTCTTCTTTGTCGTAACCATGCAAGTGCCAGGAGAAGGACCAGACTGTGGAAAAAGTATTACAAGGATATTTCATGAGTGGTGATGTGTACGTTCCATTCTGTCAACT
Source organism: Redunca redunca (assembly GCA_006410935.1). Lineage (NCBI taxonomy): Eukaryota > Metazoa > Chordata > Mammalia > Artiodactyla > Bovidae > Redunca > Redunca redunca. The sequence continues at coordinate 79,717 of SJYQ01011381.1, read as the reverse complement.
CTATCTTGTCATTGTCTTGACTAATCATCTATTGCTTGTATGAGGGAAACTGGGTTAGGGAGTGACCCTTAGGAATACTGGGAGTGAGGTGTGTAGGTGTGCCTATGCACAGGGTGTGTAGGTATCTGTAAGCCGTAGACCTCCTGTCAAGCCAGATGGTCTCTGCTAGTATGCACTGATGGAACCCACGTGTTCCTGTGCTCCAGTTGTAAACCTTTCGATTAAATGTTGCTCTTAGCTATCTGGTGTGCATCTTCTCATTGACATCCCTTCTCTTAGGAAGCACTGCAGTCAATATGATTGAGGCTTTGCTACCAGGACAGTGGCGAGAATGACTGTGCTGCCCAATACCAGCCGGCTTGCCACGATCTGCCCAGAGTGCAGGGACCGTGGGAGTAGGTCAGCACATTCAGCCCTGCAACAGTGGGGCCCCAGCTCTGCATTTTATGCTGAAAAGTATAAAAGCTTGAACATACCTAGGTAGCCAAAGAGCCAATAATCACATTTTTAATTTGAAAATGCACCTGTGAGATCTTAAAAAACACAGACAAAAAAACACATTCACAGAAACAAGTCATCTTTATACGCAGTAAAAAGCATTCCTTTTTTTTTTAAATCAAGGTTTACTTTTTTCAGTCTTCCTCAAAAGTTGCAGCTAGCAGGCTCTTCTTTAAAGATAGGCATTTTCTTCAATGAAATATTCCATCTGGTTCTTTGGGAGTCATTGGATGAGCGTCTCTAGGGGAAAATGTGTTGCAAGAATACTTCACGAGTGAACTTTCCATTCCATCAAATCATGCTGTTGTCAATGTCTTGTCTAATCACTGATTGCTACTATGAGGGAATGAATCTACTGGTTGTTGTATGTTGAGCTTTTGTTAGGTCATCTTCTAAATTTTTATGTTTAGCTCTTTTTTTTTTTAAATAAGGAGAACGTTTCTTAAATGAGAAATTAAAAAAAAAGAGAGAATGTTTCTTAAAGTGAAAGACAAAAATAACCAGAACAGTTACTTCTGTTCTTTTTGACACAAACTGCCACTACACTGTTGAACAGAAGCAGTGACAGGCATTCAGGTTTTCTTCCTGGTATTAGTAAGAAGTGTTTATTCTATTTCATTCATTAAATGATATTTGTTATAGTCTTCTGGTAGATAAACTTTCTCAAGTTATGGGAGCTCTCTTCTCTTCCAAGGTTGTTTCTTTTTTCCTCCAAAGAAGTTGTGTTCGAGTCTATCAAGATTTTTGTTTTAAACTAGGTGCTGGCAAACTGTGGCCTAGAGGTCAAATGTAGTTCACCCCTCTCTTTTTTTAGGGCCCATCGGCTAAAAGTGGACTTTGCACTTTTTAATCATTGGCCAAAAAGGTCAAAAGAAGAGTGAAACTATATGAAATTCAAAATTCCATGTCCATAAGTGAAGTTTTATTGGAACATAATCATATCTTTCACTCATGTGTTGTCTTGGCCGTTTTCAGGCTACCATGGTAGCACTGAGCAACTGTTAAAGGTAAATGGCCAGCAAAGCCTAAAACATTTGTCGTCTAGCGCATCTAACTTTCAAAAAGTTTTGATGACTTCTGTTTTAGACCATCATTATGATCATGTTTATTCTCTTTTGCCCTACTGAAATATCATATAGAATGCTTTCAGCCATAAGTAATAGAAATTGTGACTCAAAGGGCTTATTAAAAAAAAAAAACTAACTAGTTTTTTAATTTATTTGGCTGCCCCAGATCTTAGTTGCAGCATGTGGGATCTTCCAGTTTTGTTACAGCATGCAAACTCTTTTGTTGTAGCATGTGAGAGCTAGTTCCCTGAACAGGGATCAAACCCACACCCTTCCATTGGGAACATGTAGTTTTAGCCACTGGACCACCAGGGAGGTCCCAAACCAAACTTAACTAAAGAGTAAAAGCATTTACATGTAGACAAGCTCTGGACACAGTATAATCATTCTTCGTGTCTGATTCTCTCACTTTTGTATCTTATATTGGCTGTCTTTGTTCTTAAGTGTCCTGCCTGCCCAGATGGAATCTTTTAAATTTGATTTTCTTAGTCCCTAAAATAAGTAAAACTTCACTGACAATACAACTAGGATGATTTGTAGAGACCGGTCTGTAGGGATTTTGTAAACTGCTTTAGCAAATATAGTTTGAGCACATGTTAATTTGCTTTTCAATCACATGATCATGTGTGTGCTTACTCTGGGTGCCATATGCAAAGATCATGGCTCAGGTATCAGTGATACCTACACTGAGACTTAAAAATGCCCTTCATGGTAAGATTTTGAATGAAATGTGGAAGTCTCCAAACCTTTCTGTGTCAATGTGTATCTCCCTGATGTTCTCTATCTTAAAGAGCCATTTCAGTGACAGGGCCTCTTGGGAGTAGTCATTCTGTAGCCTTTCTGACCCTGATGACCTGAAACTGAAAATGTTAAAGGGGAAGGGTCTGAAATGCTAGCCAAGTATGATGATGATGGCTTACATTTGGTCAATTGCCTGGGGGATATAATCCACATCTATCAGAGAGTAGGAAAATCATAAAAGAGAACCTGAATTTCCCCCACTGATGCCTAGTCTTTCTGCATCCAGAAGGAACTGTTTCTTAAAAACTTTAGTTCCATGAAGATAAAAAATTTTAGTGCTGATAAAAAATAAATAAACCTTGAGACTCCCCTGGTGGTCTGGTGGCTAAGACTACATCTTCCCACTGTAGGGTGCCCGGGTTTGATCCTTGGTCAAAGGACTAGATCCCACATGCTGAAACTAAGACCTGGTACAGTTAAATAAATAAATAAAAATAAATAAGCCTTTTAACTAGAAGGAAATGATGAATATTTCTAAAAATGTTCTTAGTCATGTCTGATTCTTTGTGACTCCATGTACTGCAGCACGCCAGGCTTCCCTGTCCATCACCAACTCCCAGAGCTTGCTCAAACTCATGTCCATTGAGTCAGTGATGCCATCCAACCATCTCTGTCATCCCCTTCTCCTACCTTCAATCTTGCCCAGCATAAGGGTCTTTTCCAATGAGTCAGTTCTTTGCATCAGGTGGCCAAAGTATTGGAGCTTCAGCTTCAGCATCAACAAATATTGAGGACTGATTACCTTCAGGATTGACCGGTTTGATCTCCTTGCAGTCCAAGGAAATCTCAAGAGTCTTCTCCAACACACCACAGCTCAAAAGCATCAATTCTTCAGCGCTCAACTTTTTTTATGATCCAACTCTCACGTCGGTATATGACTACTGGAAAAACCATAGCTTTGCATAGATGGACCTTTGTTGGCAAAGTAATATCTCTACTTTTTAATGTGCTGTCTAGGTTGGTCATAACTTTCCTTCCAAGGAGCAAGTGTCTTTTACTTTCATGGCTGCAGTCACCATCTGCAGTGATTTTGGAGCCCCCAAAACTAAAATCTGTCACTGTTTCCATTGTTGGCCCATCTATTTGCCTTGAAGTGATGGGTCTGGATGCCATGATCTTAGTTTTCTGAATGTTGAGTTTTAAGCCAGCTTTTTCCACTCTTCTCTTTCACCTTCATCAAGAGGCTCTTTAGTTCCTCTTCACTTTCTGCCCAGGGTGGTGTCATCTACATATCTGATGTTATTGGTATTTCCCCCAGCAATCTTGATTCCAGCTTGAACTTCATCCAGTCTGGCATTTAGCATGATGCACTCGGCGTAGAAGTTAAATAAGCAGGGTGGCAATATGCAGCCGTGACGCACTCCTTTCCCAATTTTGAACCAGTCCATTTTCCCATGTCTTGTTCTAACTATTGCTTCTTGCTTTGCATACAGATTTCTCAGGAGGCAGGTTAGATGGGCTGGTATTCCCATCTCTTTAAGAATTTTCCAGTTTGTTTTAATCCACACAGTCGAAGCGTTTACCGTAGTCAATGAAGCAGAAATAGATGTTACTTTTGGAATTATCTTGTTTTTTTGACAGTCCAGTAGATGGTGGCAATATGATCTCTGGTTCCTCTGCCTTTTCTAAATCCAGCTTGAATATCTGGAAGTTCACGGTTCATGTACTGTTGAAGCCTGGCTTGGAGAATTTTGAGCATTCCNCTGGATTGGAGAATTTTGAGCATTCCTTTACTAGCATGTGAGATGAGTGCAATTGTGCGGTAGTTTGAGCATTCTTTGGCATTGCCTTTCTTTGGGATTGGAATGAAAGCTGATCTTTTCCAGCCCTGTGATCACTGCTGGGTTTTGCAGATTTGATGGCATATTGAGTGCAGCACTTTCACAGCATCATCTTTCAGGATTTGAAATAGCTCAACTAGCATTCCATCACCTCCACAGCTTTGTTCATGGTGATGCTTCCTAAGGCCCACTTGACTTCACATTCCAGGATGTCTGGCTCTAGGTTAGTGATCACACCATCGTGGTTATCTGGGTCATGAAGATCTTTTTTGTATAG
>SJYQ01011381.1:64450-74985 GCA_006410935.1 Redunca redunca | reverse complement strand
TCTAGGTTGTTTCCATGTTCTGGCTATTATAAACAGTGCTGCAATGAACATTGGGGTACATGTGTCTCTTTCAATTCTGGTTTCCTTGGTGTGTATGCCCAGCACTGGGATTGCTGGGTCATAAGGCAATTCTATTTGCAATTTTTTAAGGAATCTCCACACTGTTGTCCATAGTGGCTGTACTAGTTTGCATTCCCACCAACAATGTAAAAGGGTTCCCTTTTCTTCACACCCTCTCCAGCATTTATTGCTTGCAGACTTCTGGCTCGCAGCCATTCTGACTGGTGTGAAGTGGTACCTCATTGTGGTTTTGATTTTAAATAAGATTTCGCTAAAAGTGACTTGCAGCAGCCAGTGAAAACCAATATTCTGAGATTTTTTTCAGTGAGTTCCACTAGGATTACAAGCTCTCTTGGCACAAGGTCTCCCTTCCAAGGTGTATCAGGTAGCAGGCACCATGATTTTTGCTCTGAGGTAACTTTAATCATCCAGTTCCTCACCGGTCAAGCTTCCTTGTCACTCACTCTATCACTTCCCTACCATTAGACCAATGCATTGTATTTTGGTTTGGTTACATTAGCACTTCTATACTAATATCACATTCTGTATTAGGTAGGGAGAAAAATGATGACCAAAAATGCAAATATATTTATCCCTCACATAACAGTCATAGGCTGAGCAAGCCAGGGCTAATATGATGTTATGTGGTGTCAGGGACTCCAGTTCCTTCTATGTGCTTGTTCAGGTGTTCTTTTTTTTAAAGAGAGGCTAGTGTGATGCTCTTAATTTTATTATTTCTTTTACGGCTTTGCTGGGATTTAATTGGTGTACAAAACCCCATATACTTAATGTGTACAGTTTGATGAGTTTGAGCATTATGCATAAACCCATGGGCTTCCTAGGTGGCACCGTGGTTAAGAATCGACCTGCCAATGCAAAAGATGCAGGTCAAACCCTGGGTTGGAAAGATCCCTGGAATAGGAAATGACAGCCCACTCCAGTATTCTTGCCTGGGGAATCCCATGCACAGGGGAGCCTGGCAGGCTACAGTATATGGGGTTGCAAAGAGCTGGACATGACTGAACGACTGAGCATAAACCCCTGATATCTTCACCACAATTAAAGTGCATTCCTAATATATGACTTCAGTCCCACAGCCTAACATGGCTTTTTCATCTCTTATCATTATATTGCAATTCAGCCAATAGGAAGGGGGGAGCAAGTAGTTTCACTTTTAAAGGCATGCCTTAGAAGTTTCCCATATCACTTCCACTCACAATTCTGGCAGAAATCTCGTTATGGCCATAACCAGCTGCAAGAAGGCTGTGGCCTTTACTTTGGTGACACTGGACCCAGCTAACATTATGGTGTTCAATCACTAAAGAGGGAGAGGGGAATGGATATTAGGAGACCACCCACAGTCTCTGTTTCACTCTCCATGCTTAGCCCCTGGTTGTCTGTGTCCACAGAAGAGTTCATCAGCATGGTTGTTCTGTGTAAGTAACCAATAAAAACAGTGCAAAATGGCACTGATGGCAGAATTGAAAAAATTCTGGAATAGCTCTTCCATTATGACCTGGAGGAGTTGTTAAGTCCTGGTCATTTTGGCCTGCTAAAGAGAGTTTTCATAATCCTATTATTATATTGGAATTTCCATGTGACAGGGTTGGGCTTCTATGATATTTGACAGCATCACATTCTGGATGGTTGAATATTCTGACCCTGGAAACTTAACATCGCTACACCCATCCTTACAAGGCACTACTATCCTTTGGTGAGGATACAGTCTTCGAATTTATTATTATAAACCATATCTTATATAATAGTAACGTGTCAGGATATACATTTTGCTAAGTCTCAGAGGAAGCGCTCTGCAGGACTATTTCAAATATATAACAAATCTCTTATGATTGGTCTTACATGTTTATTATTACTTGATCATTTTAGAATAGTGAAAGTGTTAGTTGCTCAGTCGTGTCTGATGTTTTGTGACCCCATGGACTGTAGCCTGCCAGACTTCTCTCTCCATGGGATTCTCCAGGCAAGAATACTGGAGTGGGTTGCCATTCCCTTCTCCAGAGGATCTTCCCAACCTAGGGATTGAACCCGGGTCTCCTGCATTGCAGGCAGATTCTTTACTATCTGAGCCACCAGGGAAGTCCTAATTTTAATTTTTACTTAAAAATTAAAAAAACACAAAAACAATTTTGGTTGCATTACATAGCCTATGGGATCTTAGCTCCCCAAGCGGAGACTGAACCAATGCCCCCTGCACTGGAAGCTCAGAGTCCTAACCCCTGGACTGCCAGGGAAGTCCTAGGCTTGAGTATTTTAAACATTATGTTAATCATGTTATTAAGATTCCACTGTATTTATTGATTAGTTTAGAGATTGCAGAAAGCAAACTAATGGTTCCCCAAAGTTTTCTTTATAATCCCTGGGGACTGTGAATCTGTTACCTTCCATGACAAAGGGGCTTTCCAGATATGATTAAGGGTATGGACATTGAGATAGGAGATATCCTGGATTATCTGGGTGGGACCAATCTAAATCTCCTTAGTTCTCAAAAGTGGAAGAGGGAGGCAGAAGAATGGTTCAGAAAGATGTGGTGTGAGGACTTGACCCACCATTGCAGCTTTGAAAACAGGAGGAAGGGGGCTTTGAGGAATGTGGGCAGTTCTAGAAGGCTGAAAAGACAAAGAAACAGATGCTCCTCCAGAGCCTTCAGAAAGGAATTTGGCCCCTGCCACACGTTGGTTCCAGCTCACTGGGACAGAGGTTGAACTACTGAGCCACAGAACTGCAAGATGATCCACTTGTTCAAGCCACTTTGTTGCAGCAACAATAAGAAAATATTAAAGAGATAGTTGACCTTTTTTCAATATTAAGTCATCCCACCCAGAAACAATAGTATTTTTTCTTCTGTTTATATAAATTTTATTTTATATCACATAGTAACGTTTTAAATTGTCTTTCTATATAGGTCATGCACATCTTGTTAAATTGTGAATTTGCTCTTGAGAGCACAAAGTAGATTGCATCACTCTCTTCCTTTAACTGGCTTTTGTAGCTTTCAAAAACTTACTGAGTAAACACTAAAATCCTCAGTTTCATACTCGAGAGCCTCCATAATTTAGTTCCTTCCTCCTCTTAGCCTCATTCTTCACTGCATTCCGCCAACTGCTCTCACTCCTTTGGACTGGTGAACAAAGTTCTTGATAATTTTGTTCTTGATTAGAGTTATCAGATAAAAATACAAAATACTAAATTAAATTTGAATTATTTCTAATGAGCAATAATTTTTTAGCATCAGTAGTTCCCATGCAATATTTTCCCTTTATCTCATGTAATATGCATAGGCAATTAGAAATTACTGAAATTGAACTGATACTTTGTACTATTGTTTGCTAAACCTGGCAACCTTATTCATGATCTTTATGAGTTTTCTCTTTCACTCCATTGCCTGTCTACAGATATCCTTAGGGGCTAAGTCAAATACCACCTTATCATAAGCCCCTCTGCATTTTTACTTCCTTCATAGAATTGGTAGGTTAAATGTCTTTCAGATCGCAACCGTGCTGAACATTTATTTTTCTCCATTTGCCCTTAATGCCTCATATCTGTTAGAATCTCAATAAACATTTGCTGAATAAATGAATAAATATTAGGCAATAAATCAGTTGAAGTAAATCTCAAAATGATTGTTATTGGTAAACTCATAGGCTTTAAAGAAAGTTCTATTAAAGCTAAGTATAAACATTGTTCTTTCCTAAGTAACGTGGCTTTGTGTTTGCCACTAAAACACATTTAATGAAATGGAAAACACCCTATAAAACTTTAAGTGCATCCACTAAAGGTTAGGAAGTTATGCCTACAGAGAATTAGGCTAACTAAGTCAAAATGTTCCTACTCTAAAACTGTGGGTATCCATCAAAGATTTGCCAGAATGTTCCCCATATAGAATCATTGACTCTAGGAGATACACTCCTGGGTTTAAATCTGGAGATAGGATATGAATCCTTTCCCCTTTGAAAAAATTGAGATGAAATCTGTTATCAAAGGAGCTTAAAATAATTTCCTTGAATTGATTTTTCTCTTTAAAATTCAAGGTGATTGACCTCAGAGACCCCCTGCTAGGAACTGTGCCCTCGGAAAATCCTGATTGCTAGGGTTGATGCTGATGAAGTTTGCTCTGCATCAGAATGTCTCTTATAAGATGCATGCTACACACCACCTACCACAGGACAAAGCAAACTTACTGTCACATCAGGAGAGATCAATGTGGTTAAGATGTATCATCATTTCAGCTCCACACTGGACCTTCACAAAATAACAAATGACTGTTTACACAATATAGGTAATGGAAGCTACTTGCTTATGAGTGAAGGATAATTTAAAATTTTCTATAACTGAAAAGTATTATCATTGTAAATTTTGTATCTATTGGGCATTTGTGTGTGTGTGTGTGTGTGTGTGTGTGTGTCTGTGTGTGTGTGTATCCACTGTATATGCTTTAGGGAAAATACCTTTCTGAGAGAGCCTTGAGTTCAGGGCAGCTCTGTTCTTCTGTCACATGCATGCACGGTGTCTGGAATTTTAGATTCAAAGTATTTATCTAACCTGCAAGTTCTCTTCTCTTTTGCTACTTTTGCATCACTTATTCAAGTTCATATAATATTTTTCTTAGATTACTATAAGCCACTAGCCAGATTGTCTCTGTTTTATTCCATCTAAATTCTTCAACACAACCGCCAGAGTATCCTTTTGAACTGCAAATGCAACTTCATTACTGCTTAAAATCCTTTATTTTAAAGTCCTTTATTTAAAATTCCCCTCACGAAGGAGTTCAGGCTCCTCAACATGGCATGAAGACCTCTTATCACAGGGTTCTTTCTTTATATATGTTATTTTTTATGTTTACCTTTCATTTTTTCTAGAAACTTGCTTTCTGAGGATTGTAAGCTTCCTCAAGGAAGGTAATGCATTTGCTTGATCCACTGCTGTGTCCCTGATACCTCTCAAAGAGCTGGCAGAAAGTCCTGCTTAGTCTGTGTGTGCATGCCAAGTCACTTCAGTCGTGTCCAACTCATTGCAACGCTATGGTCTGGAGCCCGCCAGGCTCCTCTGTCCATGGGATTCTCCAGGCAAGAATACTGGAATGGGTTGCCATGCCCTTCTCCAGGGCATCTTCCTGACCCCACGTCTCTTATGTCTCCTTCATTGACAAGCAGGTTCTTTACCACTAATGCCACCTGGGAAACCCTGCTCAGTCTGATGCATGAATAAATATATATTGTATTTCTTTCCTCCGGTTGATGAAAGGCTTCCTGACTTCCTGCTTCAAAGCTCTTATCTTCCCTTTGATTCACTCTTTGTTCCAATCCTGTGTAGGTAAGTGGTAGCAGGCAGAAAGGGAACATGGGTGAATGGGGACCCAGGAGTACAGCAGATATAAGTGGTACCTGATTTGGTGCTATGGATGTCTCTTCAGGTTCATTCTAGAGAAAGGAAGGGATCAGCACATTTTCATCCTTACTGGGACTCAGGCATAAGGACAATTAGTGGACAGGAGGAGATCTGGTGAGGTGTACCATCAGAGATCAAAGGGAAAGAGCAGAAATCCAACTGTGCTTTTACTTGTTTCAGAAGAGAATCAAGGACTATGGATTAGGAGTGAACATTTGGATAACTATGTAAGATCTGGAATGCATGTTCAGACGGTAAAGCGTCTGCCTACAATGCGGGAGCCCCGGGTTTGATCCCTGGGTCAGGAAGATCCCCTGGAGAAGGAAATGGCAATCCACTCCAGCACTCTTGCCTGGAAAATCCCACGGATGGAGGAGCCTCGTAGGCCCCAGTCTATGGGGTCGCAAAGAGTTGGACACGACTGAGCAACTTCACTTTCACTTCCACTTTCACTTTCAAGGGAAAAGAACTCAAAGCTTGACTTTGAAAACTGCTATGATTCTACTCAATACTCTGTAATGACCTATATGTGAAAAGAATCTGAAAAAGAGTATATATATGTATATACATATATATATACACACACATAAGATTCACTTTGCTGTACATTTGAAATTAACACATTGTAAATCAACTATATGCCAACAAAATTAAAAAATTAAAAATTAAAAAAAATAAAACTGCTTAGAAAGGGGCTGCTGCTGGGAACCTAGCATCCCACTCTGTGGCCAAGCTTAGAGAAGTCGAACCCATGGGGAAAAAATGGATCCCTAGGGGAAAAAAGGAGTGGAAAGGGAAAAGGAAATGGATTGAGCCCTCAAGACTTAACAGTAAATTAGCAAAGCAGCAAAAGAGTCTGATACTGATGGGTGGTCTCAGGGATTGGCCCCCAGGTTCTGGGGTTTGTGGTGGCATATAAGTTACCCTTTGCAAATTCCAAAGTGACTCAGGAAGTGTTTTGCAGCTTAGTGTAAAGCTGGCAGACCAGGAAGTGAATATCTGTTTGTGAGCAAGGGGAGAGAGCCTTGGCATTGACTTTGCTGTGATTGATATGAGAAACATGCTTACACCCCAGTTTGTGGAGGCCTGCTCAACTTGTGGTTTCCGAGAGAATTGCTAGATCACAACTCAGGGAATATGAAGGACTCCTCCAGCCAGAGACCTGAGAATAGCTGACGATACCTGACATTGAGATCAATTTGAGATGGGCTTTGGAGGTGGCCCCCTGGTAAAGAATCACCTGCTAATGCAGGAGACTCAGGAGATGCAGGCTTGATCCCTGGGTTGGGAAGATCCCCTAGAGAAAGAACTGGCAACTCACACCATTATTCTTGCCTAGAGAATCCCATGGGGAGTGGAGCCTGGTGGGCTACAGCCCATGGGCTCAAAAAAGAGTTGGCTTCGACTGAGTGAGTACACACATAGTAAGAAGAAGGTTAATCTCTGGAAATGACCCAAGCTACAGTGTGAACAGTAGATCAGAGAGGGTAAGAGAGGCAGAAAGGAAGCTATGACAAGTAATCTAGATGAGATAATGACCTGAACAGAGGTAAGAACACTAGGCTTGGAGAGAAATGGGTAAATGCGAGAGATACTTAAGAGGTAGTCTACAGAAAATGATATGAGATGAAGCATAGATGTCATTCACTGATCAAGGAGAACTTGTCCAGTATAAAATCTATTAACACATAGCAGATCACTTCTCCACGGAACATATTTTGTAAAACTTAGGTCTACAGTAAAAGACATGACGAGATCTGAGGTTACCATAGGGCATGATGGAAAAGGACATACATAATACACAATTCCTCCTTGGCAGTCCTTTTTTGTTGAACATCTGAGTGAGAATGCCAACCTTGGTGGTGGGTGTCATGAGTAGGGGACTCAGGAAGACACCACATACCTAGCCAGACCTTGAGGAGCAGAGGCATCTGAGAGGGTCATGCCCATTATTAATTGAGGTGGGTGACATAGTTTGCTCTTCGGAAGAAAAGCTATGACCAACCTAGACAGCATGTTAAAAAGCAGAGACATTACTTTACCAACAGAGGTCATTTAGTCAAAACTATGGTTTTTCCAGTGGTCATGTATGGATGTGAGGGTTGGACTATAATGAAAACTGAGTGCCAAAGAATTGATGCTTTTGAACTGTGGTATTGGAGAAGACTCTTGATAGTAACATGGACTGCAAGGAGATCCAACCAGTCCATCCTAAAGGAAATCAGTCCTGAATATGCTCAAGCTGAAATTCCAACACTTTGGCCACCTGATGCAAAGAACTGACTCATTGGAAAAGGCCCTGATGCTGGAAAGACTGAAGGCAGGAGGAGAAGGGGACAACAGAGGATGAGATGGTTGGATGGCACCATCGACTTGGACGTGAGTTTGAGCAAGCTCTGGGAGTTGCTGATGGACAGGGAAGCCTGGCGTGCCGCAGTCCATGGAGTCATAAAGAGTCGGATACTATTGAGACTGAACTGAACTGTATGTAGTGGTGCCTGTTGTCACCTCTCGAGTATCTAAAGGTATACTTACCTGTGAAAAAAGGGCTTTCTTCCTTGACAGTAAGATAAGAAATTTCTCAAGTACTGGTGGTCATACCAGTCAGGACCTCACAGGGTACATGTTAAGGCCTCAGACATGTTAAGGCTTCTTCTCTCAAGCGTCACAGTTCAGCACTTGGGCTAAGGGTTAGGCCACATTCAAGGAGGATATGGATGGGGCTATTAACAGCTCTGCCTTTGAAAATAAACCTGTCATAGTCTTGGTTCCTGGCCCTCCAGAGAGCCAAGGCCCTTTCACTGGGGTGGATAAGCAGGACAGACAGGGACACCTGGCCCTCCCAGAACAGGGTGAAGCTCACAAGGTAGATGAAGTCTGTCACCTTTCCAGAAGCACCTGCCTTCAGAGCTGGAGAGGACATCCTGGCCCTGAGGAAGTCTCCGCCATATTCCTTCCTGCGTCCCAGGTGGTCCCTCACCTCCAGCAGGACATCCAGCCGGTCCCCCCTGCAGTATGTGTCTCAAGGGCTGAGGTGGGGGGCTCTGCTGTGTGCGGCGCTGGTGGTGGAGCTCACGTTGGTGAAGGGTCTGGGTGGGATCAGCTGGTCTAGTTTCTCCACGATCCTCTCTATCCTCAGCTCAGTCTCTGTTGGTGACTTTAACAGGCTTGGTGGTATTTTAGGGTCTGGGGACTTTGTGGAGCTGTTCCAGGGCTTCCCTGGTGGTTCAGATGGTGAAGAATCTGTCTGCAATGCAGGAGACATGGGTTTGATTCCTGGGTCGGGAAGATCCCTGAAGGAGGGCATGGAAACCCACTCTAGTAGTCTTGCCTGGAGAATTCCATGGACAAAGGAACATGGTGGGTAAAGTCCATGGGGTTGCAAAGAGTCGGACATGACTGAGCGACTCACACTTTCACACTTTCACTCCGGTGGTGGAGGGAAATGGCTAAGTTAGAGTGGACCAAAACTGAAATGGCAAGGAATGTGACATACTCTGACATGAACCCATCCAAATCATTTTTACTTATTATGTATTTGAATATTTAGTACATATTATCATCAGTTTTATTTAAACTCTGGCAATTTTGAATAAGACGTAAACATTTATCTTTAACCTCGTTGTTTTAGAGAATGCATCAACAGTTTTAGATAAATATATTAAATCCAAAATACAGAGCTCAGAGAATACTTATGAGTAATGAATTGATTCCAGTGCATTTGCTCTTCCTCTTCTTAGACATCTTATCACCAGTCATCGTTCCAGTCTGTTAGTTCTACTTATATACATCTTTTACCTATCTGTAATTGAATTATAGTTCAAGTTACCATCATTCATTGCCTGAACTGTCAGGGCTTCCATCCTGCTTTCTCTCCAATTAATTTTCTCCATCGTTACTAAATCAGTCCTTCTCCAGCAAGACCCTACTCATGTCCTTCCCTGCTGAAACCCTTTCAGTGGCTTCTCATTACTCTTGGGGTAGTATGGCTTTATTCTTTGGCCTCTGTTTTAACTGTCTTGTTCCTGCCACTCCTTTTCTGCATGTTACATTTTCATGAGTAACTGTTTGTATTTTTCAGGAAGTGACCTTCCTTTCCTTCAGCTCTTGGTTTTTACTAATATGATTTCCTCTTCTGGGATGACTTACCATCTACAGATTTTCCCCCAAGCCATCTAAACATCTGTCAACTTCTTACTGAGAAATCACTAGAAGCTTAGAGGTTCCTTTTTATCCTTTTCACACTAGACCATGTTTTTATAGGTACTCAAATTCAGTGATTTCTAAATACTGTTGATGGTCAGAGGTACCTGCAAACTTTTAAAAAAATATGGATTCTCAAGCTACAGCCCAGATAAACTGAATCATAATTACTAAATGCCTTGTCCAGGAGTTTATTTTTTTCAAAAGCCTCACTTGCAATCAAGTCTGATAAGTATGAGAACAATGGTTATAGACAGGTGATTGTCAACCCTCTTGTACTTTGGAACACACATAAAGCTTAAACAAACAAAAAAAATATAGGTCCACTGCACCCCAGCATCAATCAATAAAACCCTTGTGGTGTGTACAAAGCAATAGAGTAAACCAAAAGGGACAAGAAACAAGAAAATGAGATATAATTAAAAATAAAGATTAAGAGAGGGGGAGAAGATGGCGGAGGAATAGGACCAGGAGATTACTTTCTCCCTCACAAATTCCTCAAAAAAACATTTCAACGCCTAGCAAAATCCACAAAACAACTTCTGAATGCTGGCAGAGGACATCAAGCACCCAGAAAAGCAGATCATTGCCTTCAAAAACAGGTAGGGAAAAAATATAAAAGACGAAAAGAGAGACAAAGGAGGTGGGGAGGGAGCTCCGTCCCGGGTAGGGAAGCCCGACCCGGGAAAGGAACTTTAAGAAGAGAGGTTTCCAAACACCAGGAAACACTCTCCCTGCCAAGTCTGTGGCGAGCCCTGGAAGCACAGAGGGCATCATAACAGGAACGATACATAAATGAATAATTAAAACCGACAGATTACAAGCCCAACAGTGACTTCCCCAGCGGAAAAGCAGCACATAAACCT
>SJYQ01011381.1:0-59664 GCA_006410935.1 Redunca redunca | reverse complement strand
GCAAAACCAATACAGTAATGTAAAGTAAACTAAAGTTAAAATAAAAATTTTAAAAGTAAAAAAAAATAAAAAAAAAAATAAAAATAAAGATTAATAGAGCCCAAGTTCCTTTCAAGGTCAGGAATAAGACAAACATGTTTACCACCTTAAAAGTTATGAACACTAAAACAAAATGAAACAAACATTACTGTATTGGTTTTGCCAAACATTGACATGAATTCACCATGAGTGTACATGCGTTCCCAAACACGAGTAAACTTTAGTAAACTAAAGTTAAAATAAAAATTAAAAAAAAAAAGTTTAGTAAAGTTTACGAGTAAACTTTAGTAAACTAAAGTTAAAATAAAAATTAAAAAAAAAATGAAACAAACAAATAATTAAGTGTATGAGAATTGTAAGGAAAGAAGCAAGCTGTCTTATTTTTCATTTTTCTTCTCTTTTTAGTTTTATTTTTTGCAGATGTTGTTATTGTCCACAAAAAAATCCCCACCAGAGTTAGCAAATTAATAGTATTAAGAGAGTCAACAGGAGCTGGATACAAAATAAACTTGTAAAAATAGCATTTGTCTATAACAGCGATAATCATCAGAAAAGACAATAGAAGATAATCTCTGATTGTGATGAAGGCATTTTGAAAACTCTTTTGAAGAGCATTTTTAAAGACCTTGAGTGAAAAACTTTAACATCTTTAAAAGTATTAGAACTTAATATTATACATATGTTAATTTTCCCACAAATAATTTAATAATCTATGTATTTCTTTTCAANTGTTGAATTATAATTGACTTATAATATTGTATTAGTTTCAGGTGTACAGTAAAATGAGTAGTTTATATCCATATATATATATATTTCTGATTATTTTCCACTATAGGTTATTACATTATATTGAATAACGTTCCCTATGCTATACAATGGGGCTTCCCCAATGGCTCAGTGGGTAAAGAATCCACCAGCAATGCAGGAGACACAGGAGAGACGGGTTCAATCCCTGGATTGGGAAGACCGTTGGAGGAGGAAATGGCAATCCACTCCAGTATTCTTGCACAGGAAATCGCATGGCCGGAGGAGCCTGGCAGGCTATATATAGTCCATGGAGCCGCAAAGAGTCAGACACAACTGAGCACATGGCATGTGCAATAAATCTTTGTGGCTTATCCACTTGATCTATATCTGTTAACACCATACTTCTAGTTTATCCCTCTCCCATCCCTCTTTCCTTTTTGGTAACCATAAGTGTGTGTTCTACAATATGTCTGTAAGTCTGCTTCTGTTTTGCTTATAGATTTGCTTGTATTATTTTTTAGATACTACATATAAGTGAGATCATATAGATTTGTCTTTATCTGACTTACCTCACTAAGTATAATAATCTCTAGGTCCATCCATGTTGCTGCAAGTGGCAATATTTCCTTCTTTTTTATGGCTGAGTAATACCTATTTTGTACTTATATTCCACCTCTTCTTAACCCATTCATCTGTTGATGGGTACTTGGTTTATTTCTGTGTGTTGGCTGTTGTAAATAGTGCTGCTATGAACATTTTCTAATTAGAATTTTCTCAAGATATATGCCCAAGAGTAGAGTTGCTGGATTGTATGGTAACTCTGTATTAGATTTTTAAGGAACCTCCATGCTATTTTTCATAGTAGATGCACCAATTTACATTCCCACTAACAGTGTACTAGAGTTCTCATTTCTTAAATCCTCACCAACATTTGTTATTTGTAGACATTTTTATGATAGCCATTCTGATACATGTGAGGAGATATTTCATCATGGTTTTGATCTCCACTTCTTTGATGATTAGTGGTATTGAACATCTTTTCACATGCCTGTTGGCCATGTGAGTCTTCTTTGGAATAATATCTGTTCATGTGTTTTGTCCATTTAAACAGTTTTTTTTAAAAATATAGAGTTGTATTTGCTGATTATGTATATTGGATATTAACCCCTTATCACTCATATCTTTGTAAATATTTTCTCCCATGCAGTAGATTATTTTTTGGTTTTGTCGATGGTTTCCTTTGCTTTTAAGTTTGATTAGTTCTGTTTGTTTTTAGTTTTGTTTGTTTTCTGTTTGCTTTTGTTTCCTTTGCCAAAGGGGACAGATACAAAAAATACTGTTCTTATGTCAAAGAGTGTTCTGCCCTTGTTTTCTTCTAGGAATTTTTTGGTTACTTGTTTTGTATTTAGGTCTTTAATCCACTTTGAGTTTATTTTTGTATGTGGTGTGAGAAATGTTCTAATTTTATACTTTTTCACATGGCTGTCCAGTGTTTCCAGCACCACTTATTGAAGAGACTGTCTTTTCTCCATTATATATTCTTTTCCCCTTTGTTTTAGACTACCTGGTCATTGGTGTGTGGGTTTATTTATGGGCTCTCTATTTTCTTTCATTGATCTATATGTCTGTTTTTTGTGCCAGTACCATACTGTTTTGATGACTATAGTTTTGTAGTATAATCTGAAGCCAGTGTGATAACTCCAGCTTTGTTCTTTTTTCTCAAGATTGCTTTGGCAATTCTGGGTCTTTTGTGGTTACATATAAATTTTAGGACTATTTGTTCTAGTTCTGTGAGAAATGTTTGGGTATTTTGACAGTGAAAGTCACTCAGTTGTGTCTGACTCTTTGTGACCCCATGGACTATACAGTTCATGGAATTCTCCAGGTCAGAATACTGGAGTGGGTAGCCTTTCTCTTCTCCAGGGGATCTTCCCAACCCAGAGATTGAACCCAGGTTTCCCTCATTCCAGGCAGATTTTTACCAGCTGAGCCACAAAGGAAGCCTATATTTTGATAGGGGTTGCATTAAATCTGTAGATTGTTTTGGGTAGTATGGCCATTTTAACAATGTTAATTCTTCTAAACCATGTAGATAGATTTCCATTTCTAATCCATGGGATATATTTCCATTTATTTGTGTTGTCTTCAATTTCCCTTATCCATGTCATAGTTTTTCAGAATGTAGGTCTTTCACCTCCTTGGTTAAGTTTATTTCTAAGGATTTTCGTTTTTTCAATGCAATTGTAAATGGGATTGTTTTGTTGATTTTTGTTTCTGTAGTTCAGTATTATTTATACAGATTTCTGTATATTAACTAACCTTGTATCCTGCAATTTTACAGAATTCATTTGTCAGTTCTAATAGTTTTTTGATAGAGACTTCATGTTTTCTGTATATTATGTCATCTGCAAGTGGTAGTTTTACTTCTTCCCTTCCCAATGTCTTTTATTTCCTTTTCTTTTCTGATTACTCTGGCTAGGACTTTCAATATTCTGTTAAATATAGGTGAGAAACATTTTTATCTTATTCTTCATTTAGAGGACATGTTGAAGGTTTTTTTTTTTTTGAAGGTTTTCACCACTGAATATAACGTTAGTTGTGGGTTTGTCATAAATAGCCTTTATTATGGTGAGATATGTTCCTTCTATTCCAACTATGGTGATAGTTTTTATCATGAATGGATGTTGAATTTTGTCTAATGCCTTTTCTGCATCTTTTGAGATGAGCATAGAATTTTTATGCTTCCATTTGTTAATATGGTATGTTACACTGATTTATTATTCCTTGAATCCTTGGAATATATCCCATTTGATCATGGTGTATTATCTTTTTTATGTGTTATTGAATTTGGTTTGTTAATGTTTTGATGAGGATTTTTGCATCCATTATGCATCAAAGATGTTGGCCTATAATTTTCTTTTTTGTAGGTTTTTTTCCTGGTTTTGGCATCAGGGTAATGGTGGCTTCATTGAATGTATTGGGAGTTTTGCCTTCCCCTTCAAGTTTATGGGATTGTTTGAGAAGCATGGGTATGATCTTTCCATTTGGTAAAATTCCCCTGTGAAGCTGTCTGGTCCTGAACTTTTGTTTTCTGGGATGTGTTTTTTTTTTTTTAAATTACAAATTCAATTTCACTATTAGTGATCAGTCTGTTCAGATTGTCTATTTCTTCACGATTCAGTCTTAAAGATTGTATGTTTCTAGAAACTTGTCAATTTTTCCTAGGTTTTCCAATTTATTGACAAATAACGTTGTATTCTCTTAGGATTGTATGTCTGTGATATTGGTTGTTATTTATTCTCTCTTTTTCTTCTTGTTTTATTTTTCTCGGGTCTTCTCTGTTTTTTTCTTAATGAACCTGAGTAAAGGTTTATCACTTTTTTATGTTTTCAAAAAATCAACTCTTGGTTTCTTTAATGTTCTCTTTTATGTTGTTGGTTTTGGTTTTATTTATTTCCTCTCTTATCTTTATTATGTCTTTCCCTTTGTTGGATTTGGGCTTCATTTGTTTTCCTTTTCCAAATTACTTTAGATTTGGTTTGGTTGTTTGAGATTTTTTTTGTTTCTTGATGTAGGCCTGTATCACCATAAACTTCCCTTATTGAACTGCTTTTGCTGCATCCCATAGAATTTGAAAACTTGGGCTTTTATTTTCATTTGTCTCAAGATATTTTCTGATTCCTATTTTGATTCTTCATTGATCCATTAGTTTTAAGTAGCATGTTATTCAATCTCCCAATATTGTGTTTTCCCCACTTTTCTTCCTATAACTAATTTCTAGCTTCATACTGCTATAGTTGCAAAAAATGCTTGATATAATTACTGTCCTCCAAAGTTTATAGAGACTCGTTTTGTGGCTACCATGTGATCTGTCCTGGAGAGTGTTCCACGTGCACTTAAAAAAAAGGTGTATTATGGTATTTTTGGATGGAATGTCCTGTAGATATATGTTGAATCCAATGGGCTAATGTGTCATTTAAGACTGCTGTTTCTTTATTTTCTTTCGGATGATCTGTCCATTGATGTAAGTGGGGCATTAAAGTCCCCTACTATTATTGTATTTTTGTCATTTTTTTTGATTATGTCTGTTAATATTTGCTTTATATATTTAGGCAATCCTATGTTAGGTGCATATGTAGTGATGAGCATTGCATCTTCTTCTTGTGTTGATGCCTTCATCATTATATAATTCCCTCTTTGTCTTTTCTTATAGCCTTTCTTTTTAGAGTCTATTTTGTCTGATACAAGTATTGTTACCCTGCTTTGTTGTTTCTGTTTGCATGACGTGTCTTTCCCCATCCTCATGCTTTCAGTCTGTCTCTTTAGCATTGAAGTGAGTTTCTTCTAAGCAGTATATGGCTGGGTCTTGTGTTTTTCTTTTTTTCTATCCAGTCAGCCACCTTATCTCTCTTGATTGACATCTGATTGATAGTCAATCTCTCTCTCTCGATAGTCCATTGACATTTAAAGTGATTATTTGGACAGGGAGGCCTGGTGTGCTGCGATTCATGGGGTCGCAAAGAGTCAGACCCGACTGAGCGACTGAACTGAACTGAACTGATGTCCTTAGTTCCATTTTGTTACTTTTTTCTGGTAGTTCTTGTAGTTCTTCTGTGTTCTTTTCTTCTTTTAATTTCTTCCTTTGTAGTTTGCTGATTTTCTGTAGTGGTATGAATGTGTTTCTTTCCCTCTTCTAAGTCACTTCTGTGTGACCCCATAGACGGCAGCCCACCAGGCTCCCCCGTCCCTGGAATTCTCCAGGCAAGAACACTGGAGTGGGTTGCCATTTCCTTCTCCAATGCATGAAAGTGAAAAGTGAAAGTGAAGTCACTCAGTCGTGTCCGACTCTTTGTGACCCCACGGACTGCAGCCTACCAGGCTCCTCCATCCATGGAATTTTCCAGGCAAGAGTACTGGAGTGGGGTACCATCACCTTCTCCGAAGCAAAGATGAACCCCCAGACAAATGGCAGTTACAAAATCAGGCAAATAATAATTAAAATAATGGAGTATACATATATACCCAAAAGCAAAGTCAAAATAGTCCATAAAAATACAGTACTGTAGACTGACCTGGAGAACAAATGAAATAAAAAAATGTATTTACCTGTTAAGAACAAGACTAACTAAAGCACAAAATGGAAAATAAAACTAAAGCAAGGTGCCAAGTGGGGAATAAAATAATGAAAACAAAACTAACAAATATGTTGAGAGGAAAGGAAAGGAAAGAAAAAAAAAGAAAGAATAGATGTGCAAAGTTAAACAGAGGTAGATGAAGAAGATTTATATATATTAAAGATTAACTGCAAGGGGAAAACAATAGTAGGAAAGGCAAATGAAGGAATAAACATAGAAAAAATATAATAGGTTTAAAAAAATTAATATTATAAAAGAGAGAGAGAAAAAAGGAAAACTCCACAGAACTGCAAAAGCCCAACATAGAGACAGAGGTTTATAACAATAAAAAGTGTGACTGAATATACACATATACATATATACCCATCAGTTCTTTCCCTCTAGTATTTGTGTATTTATTAAGGCCTTTTAAAAGAGTAATAAATTAGTTAATTTTTGGCTGCACTGGGTCTTCATTGCTGTACTTGGACTTTAGCTGTGACCCGAGAGGGCTACTCTCTAGTTGTGGTGCTCAGGCTTCTCATTGTGGAGCCTGGGCTCTAGATTGGGGCTCAGTAGTCGTGGTATACAGGCGTGGTTGCTCTGTGGTGTGGGACATCTTCCTGAATCAGGGGTCAAACCTGTGTCCCCTGCATCGGCAGGCAGAGTCTTAACCACAGGACCACCAGGGATGTCCTGTTGTAGATTTTTGATTTCTGGTTACCATGGGGTTTAATATGTGTTGACCTATAGCTTTATCTGCTAATTTAAAACTGGTAGTCATTTAAGTTCAAGCACATTGTAGAAGATCTACAGTTTTTACTTTCCACCACGTTTTTTATTGTTGACGTCATATTTTAATCTTCGTGTTTATCCCTTAACTCTTTCTTGTAGTTATAGTTGATTTTATAAATTTTTGTCTTTTAATTTTTGTACTAGCTTATTTAAGTGGTTGACCCACAACCTTTATTATATGTGTGCCTTTATGAGTGGGATTTTTTCTTTCCTATAGATTCTTACTTCTAGTTGTAGCCTTTTCTTTCCCACTTAGAGATGACCCTTTAACATTTCTCTGAGGATAGCTTTAGTATTGATGAGCTCTTAGTTTTTGCTTGTCTGAGAAATTCTTTATCTCTTTCAGTTTTAAATAATAATATGCCTGGGTAGAGTATCTTAGGTTGCAGGTTTTTCCCCTGTTAGTACTTTGAATATATCCTGGCATTCCCTTTTGGCCTACAATGTTTCTACAGAAAAATCAGCTGATAGCTGTATGGGGCTTCCTTTGTATGTGATTGTATGCTCTTTTCTTATTGCCTTTAGAATTCTCTGTTTTTAACTCCTGCTGTTTTAATTATATGCCTTTTTGTGAGTCTGGATTTGTCTTGTTTGGGACCCTTTGTGCTTCCTGTACCTGGATATGTTTCTTTCTTCACACTTTGGAAGTTTTCAGACATAATTTCATCAAATACATTTTTGATCCTTTTTTCTCTCTCTTCTTTCTGGGCCCCTTAAAATACCAATGTTAACATTCTTGGTGTCGTACCACAAGTTCCTTAAACCGTCCTCATTTTCTTAATTTGTCCTTTTCTTCTTGTTCTGATTGGGCTATTTCCGTTATTCTGTCTTCCAGATCACTTATGCATTCTTCTGTATCACCTACTGTTAACTGCTTGTAGTGTGTGTGTGTGTTTTCATTTCAGTTATTGTACTCTTCAAGTTTGATTGGTTCTTTTTTCTTAATAGCTTCCAATTCCTTGTTATACTTTGGTGCTCATTTATTCTCTAATTATATTAGTGTTTTAATTACTAACTCTTTGACTTCTTTATTTGGTGAATTATTTATTTCTGTTTGATTAGTTTTTTTCATTGCTCCCTATATTTTTAAAAATGCGTATTTGTTTACTTTTAAAAACATTTTTAGTTGCACTGGGTCTTTGTTGCTGCAGACGGGCTTTCTCTAATTGTGGAGAGAGGGGATACTCTCTGGTTGCAGTGCACAGGCTTCTCTATGTGCTGTCTTCTCTTGTTGCGGGGCACAGGCTCTAGGCACCCAGGCTTCAGTAGGAGTGGCCTTTGGGCTCAGTAGTTGTCTTGCCCAGGCTTAGATGCCCACAGCATGTGGAATCTTCTGGGACCAGGGATTGCACTTGTGTCTCCTACACTAGCAGGCAGATTCTTATCCACTGTATCACCATGGAAGTCCCTGTTTCATTAGTTTTTTTAAAAGTAGTTTCTCTTGTTCTTTCATTTGAAACAAACTCCTTGTCTTCTCATTTTCCTTATCCTTCTTTATCTCTGTGAAATTAGGTGAACCAGTTAGCTATTTTGATCTTGAAGCAGTGTCCTTTTGCGGAAGTAACCTTATATGGTCTGTGTGTTCCCAGTGGCTTTGATCAGAGAGCTGGATCTGACATAAGCATGAATCATGCTTTCCCCCAGGGTTTGCTGGCAGCTGTCACCTTAGTAAAAGGTGGGGCTAGAGACGGAAGGGCTGGAGCCGGAGCCCTCGTGACTCAGGGTTTCTCCTGTGCTCCATGCCACCACCTCCTTATTGTGCGCATGGTCTCACTTCTTGATGCTAGAGCAGAAGCTTTCAGGATTGGGCGTGTGAGCTGGCTCTACTTCCTCTAAGCCTGTGCTTCTCACTCTCAGTACCCTTGCCCTAGAGGTGAGGGGGTATTGCAGGCAGCTGGTGTAGGTAGGGGCATGGGCCGTGGTACTCCTGGCCCCGGTCAGAGTTCTGCACAGCTTCATATATACTGCCTCCACAAGGGCCAGCAGTGGCCATCCCTGCCCCGTTCAGATGGCATTCTGGCTCTGTGCTTCACAACTGCACACTCTCCTCAGCTGCTGCAGCCCCACTCCACCGTGGAGACTTGCCAAAGGGCAAGGATGGCTAGAACGGGTGCTCATCTCAGGCTGCGGCTCACACCAGGGTTTGCTGGACACTGGCCAGAATCCTGGGCCATTTCAGCCTGCTCCATCCGCCTAGTTTGGGGAGTAAGCAAGGGTATGCATGTGTGCTCTTTACAGACAGGATCTAGTTTCTTACAGTCCTCCTGCTTGTCCCACTGGTTTTCAAACCAGCTAAGGGGACGCACCTTCCTGGTGTCAGAGCCTAGGTTTGGGTTGCCCGCTATGTGGCTCGACCTGCTTACCCCCAGGGAGGATCTTTGAACTTGTGTAATCCCACTCCTCACAGGTGTCCTCTACCAGGGCTGCAGGTCCCAACTTGATCGCTTCTCTTCCCTCCCTGCCTGATTCCACATAGATCTTTCTTACAGCCTTGATTGTTCAAGTGTCTTTCTGCCAGTCTCCAGTTTGTTTTCAGTGAGAACTGCTCTGTGTGTAGAGGTATTTTTGATGTGTCTGCGGGGGGAGGTGAACCCCACATCCTCCTATTCTGCCATGTTTATCTCCCCCTGATTAGAATTCTTAATCCTTAGAATCTTTAAGTCCTCTTGGAAACTAAGAAGTTAGTAATTGTGGACTGTCTGTTACACTAGCACTCTATTGATTGCCAAATTTATAGATACATTTAATAATTTCTAGAAGTATATTCTTTCTTATAGTAAATTTTTTAATGTCTCAAAAACATGTTTGCTAATAAACTCAAAATCTTCCAGTTCAGTTCAGTTCAGTCGCTCAGTCATGACTAACTCTTTGCGACCCCATGAATTGCAGCACACCAGGCCTCCCTGTCCATCACCAACTCCCGGAGTTCACTCAGACTCACGTCCATCGAGTCCGTGATACCATCCAGCCATCTCATCCTCTGTCGTCCCCTTCTCCTCCTGCCCCCAATCCCTCCCAGCATCAGAGTCTTTTCCGATGAGTCAACTCTTCGCATGAGGTAGCCAAAGTACTGGAGTTTCAGCTTTAGCACCATTCCTTCCAAAGAAATCCCAGGGCTGATCTCCTTCAGAATGGACTGGTTGGATCTCCTTGCAGTCCAAGGGACTCTCAAGAGTCTTCTCCAGCACCACAGTTCAAAAACATCAATTCTTTGGCGCTCAGCCTTCTTCACAGTCCAACTCTCACATCCATACATGACCACTGGAAAAACCATAGCCTTGACTAGACGGACCTTTGTTTTTTAGCTCCTCTATAAAATGAAGCCAAAATGAATAAACCTATGTTCAGTAATTAATATTTCAGTGTTTTATCTTAGTTGAAAATGATCTAGCTATTCAATGAATAGCCATCATTTAATTTATATCAATATAACTTTAAGATTTCAAGTTTTTAAAATGATTTAGAAACCATTTTATGTAGACTTATCGTAAAGCATAATTATTGTTGAAAAGTTCATTTATAAATTTTCCCTTACTTATATCTTTCTAACTTACTTGTTCTTGACAGTGATGTTTAGATTACTCATACAAGCCTTATGAGATGTTAAACACTAACTATCAGCTTAAGTTACCTTCCTTGCTGGCAAATTATGCAACAGAGATAATATGAGCTTATTTAGCTTTCAGTAAACTTAAGTAGAATAAAAGTTATATGTCTGCATTATATTTGAACACTGAGAACTCTAAAGATAGTCCTGTTTTAATTGAACCAACACTTAAACTAGCTTTTATTTACTAAAGATTATTCTAGATCATGTGAACTTGAAAAACATTCTAGTTTCTATATTCCTGAGAGTATACTTAATTTAAGTCAATTAAATAGAGCCCTTTACAAATTAAGTTTGACAATACCTCCCAGAGTAGAAACAATGTCACATATCTATAATATGTATACATAGACATAATAAGCATACAGACAGATTCCAACAGAGATCTTACAGCTTTTGATGCCAAAAGCTCAGCTTCTCTATACACTAGTGCTGAATCACATCTCAGAGGCAGAGTTCTGGGTGGGTAGAAAATGGTATGAGAGAAAGGGGATGTGAGACCAGGCAAAGGGGGACACAACAGGCTAATGCCCTCAAAACTATGTGTCCCAACTTAGGGAAGATAGTGAAAAGTTTTATATTAATGAAAGTGAAAGTCTCTCAGTTGTGTCTGACTCTTTGTGACCCCATGAACTATACAGTGCAAGGCCAGAATACTGGGGTGGATAGCCTTTCCCTTTTCCAGGGGATCTTTCCAACCCAGGGGTCAAACCCAGATCTCCCACATTGCAGGCAGATTCTTTACCAGCTGAGCCACAAGGGAAGCCCAAGAATACTGGAGTGGGTAGCCTATCCCTTCTCTGGTGGATCTTCCCAACCCAGGAATTGAACTGGGGTCTCCTGCATTTCCGATGGATTGTTTACTATGAGAGCTATAGTATTTATATTAATAGTAGTTGTTTAAAGGGGGTGTGATCAGCTCCTGGTCATTCTTCTGATGGGCTGGTGGTGAGGTAAGTAGCAGTCAGTATCATCAGGTTTCAGGTCTAACTGATCTGGGGGTCTACATGCTTTTGGGCAGCATGCCATCATTAATCATTAGCTTCTCCCACCTGGAGGGGCTTTCAGTTTCTGTAAAGTAGCTCAAAGATATCGTATGTATACATAGATGGGGAAGTAGGACCTTGCCCCAAGGCTGTTCTTGATTGTTTCTCCCTGGTTTTTTTATCCCATCCCTTCCCTAGTTAACAACTGCTTGAATCTGCCCATTGGAAATCAGGGAAGGTCGTGGAGACTGAGTGAAGGCTATTTCCTATAATGGGGGGACACAGAAAGCCTTTGTGCCCAGGAGGCCCAAGGGTCCCTGCATAGTATCACTTTCATTTTAAAATTTTAGCCATGAGACAGATATGATAATGCAAAATTTTTATAAACTTTAGTTTATAAAAGGACAGATCCCAAATGTGTATCTGGCAGATGGAATAATTCAGATTACTTGTTCAAGAGGCTTAGACTTTTTGCTAACATTTGTAGTGAAGATTTTTTAAGATTTTTCATTTACTTAGCTTATAAATAGCCTTTTCCCCCCCTTCTGATAAGGATGACCCACTGAAGTTTGCATTTTAAAGAGATGACCCTCAGATCTTAGCGAAGACAGAGTAGAATATTTATATCTCAAGGGAACAGAGAAAGAAAACAAGTTCCTCCTAGAAGGACTTTGGTTTCCTAAAGGCAGAGGTTTTTCAATACCTACAGGCCTTTTGAGATGAGTAGGGGAGGTTTGGGGATTGGTAAAAAGGATAGGTGATCTTTTTTGTTCTTGCAAAGTCTCAATTTGTAGGACAAGTTGTACAAGTTGTCCTCAATTTGTTGGAGAGTTGTTTTAAATTCCTCAAAGATTTGGGTTGAAAACTGAGTGATATCAAGGTGGTAACATACCCATATAAGTACATTATATTCAGTTTACTTCTTTATGTCTCAGAGAAGGTCTTTATGAACTCATTATTGACCAGAGACATGTTAACACACCTTTTGTTACCTGAACCTTATTCACCAGAAACATTTCAATATTCACTTATGTAGCAAACCGTTAGCCACAGGGATTAGTTTCTGCAAAAATCCTTGGCAAGTAATGTGCTAACAGAGAAGTGAAAAGATTCCTGTGTTCTAGATTTAGAGGTGTCTGTCTTTGGAGTATTTCAGTAAGTCCTCCCACAAAGGGTTCAGAATGTTTTTCTTTTTTTCTGGGCAAGTAGTTTCATTTTAGCTTAGGGGCATGGCCTAAACAGAAAGTTCCTCTTAGGTTCTGAATATCAGCCTTTAATTTGGCCAACTTCTGACTATAAAGCTACTTTAAAAAATGATTTCAAATAACTTGTCAAATTTCAGTCGGGACAAATAGTAAATACTCCTGACAGTACGAACAACTCCTTGAATGTAAGAGGTGTCCCCAAAGAGGGTGCAAGGTACTACTTTCCCAATATCCAAAGATAACCAAGAGAAAGAAAGACTTAGACAACTGCCCTGAGAGCTGGCAGCAGTTGGTTTGAACCTTAGCTCTAATCCATGCTTCTGTCCAGTCACACCTATTTAGTGGAGTGTGAGCCACAATTCTGTATGGC
The DNA here is from genome assembly GCA_006410935.1 of Redunca redunca. Taxonomy (NCBI): domain Eukaryota; kingdom Metazoa; phylum Chordata; class Mammalia; order Artiodactyla; family Bovidae; genus Redunca; species Redunca redunca. Next base: position 46,801 of record SJYQ01011381.1, on the reverse strand, counting down.
CATATTTTTTGGGGCCCCATCAGACAGTTGCTAAGCCAGGTTCTCAGGACACAAAACAAGGGACAGGACAGGTGCTCATGACACAAAGCAAATATGAAGGCTCAAGCTGTTCCTGGGAGAGAAAGAATAGACAGTGAACAAACGTTGCTTAGTCATGTCCAACACTTTGCGACCCCAAGGACTGTGGCATGCCTGGCTCCTCTGTCTTCCACTGTCTCCTGGAGTTTGCTCAGATTTATGTCCATTGAGTCTGTGATGCTGTCTAACCATTTCATCTTCTGCTTCCCTCTTCTCCTTTTGCCTTCAGTTTTCCCCAGTATCAGGGTCTTTACCAGTTGGCTTTGTAAATGAGTCAGTTCTTCACATCAGGTGGCCAAAGTATTGGTGCTTCAGCTTTAGCAACAGTCCTTCCAGTGAATACTCAGGGTTGATTTCCTTTAAGAAATTAAATTCATGAGCCACAATCCAAAGATCTAATTCCTTTTTTTTTTTTTTTAAGATTTAAGAAAAGAAAACCCTGCAACCGCCTGTGTTGGAAGGCAAGGTCCTAACCACTGAACCACAAGGGAAGTCCCTAAAGATCTAATTCTTACAAATGTTTTTTGCCTCCAATCTGAATTTGGAAAGAAAGGAACAGTGTGGAAATTTATGTTTCTCTTGACCAGGTACCACAGATAGAAATCTGGGAGAGCTAACTTTGGGAAGAATTCTCCTCCTCTGCTGGCTTCTGCCAGTTTTCCTAGGATCCCATCTGCAGGCTCTGGAGTGAGTGGGGTGTTCCAGCAGGTCTCATCCTGCCCATCGGAAACTGTGGAGGAGGGAAACTAATTTTACCTCTACCTTTTTATGCTTATTGCTTGTCTGAGACCCCTTTTGTCTAGGGTACCTGATAAATAAACTTATGTAGATTAAAAGTTTTCCATGGTTGCCACTGTAATTCAAGATTATCCTTGGTAGGGTTAACCTGATCAGCCTTAAAACAAAATATTATTCACCTGAGGCTTCACACAGGGATCAATCTAGTTTAAGCTGAACCCAGTCTGACCCAATACCTAGTCCAGTTCTTAAATCAGACCTAGTCTAACTCTTGTCAGTTTCCGAACCCCGTCTGGAAGAGGACATGCTCAAAAAAGTCTAAAAGTTCATCACACAGAAGCCAGGGAGCTAGGATGCTAATTTTTGGTATGTTACCCTCCACTTCCAGAGGCAGCAGGAAAGTAATGAAGCCCAGGGTCTCATTGGGCACCTTTGCCTGTCCTTAGCTGCTCCTTGCTCTTGGAGGCCATCAGGAGTCTCCTTTGGTTCCCTCTTCTGACACTGGAACTGTTGAAAGATAAAGGAGGCATATTACAAACTTTAAGATTTTATTTGAGCAATAATTGTGAGTTGAACAACATCCAATCTAGCAGACAGGAATTCTGAGGAGCTGTACTGAATGAAATTTTCAGACAGAAGGGAGTGAGAACAGGGGAAGTTATACTAGGCCAAAAAAATTAGGTTGGTTATTGCAAGGTTACTTTTCTTTAGGGATGGCAGGGGCTACCAAGCATGTTACCTAACTAGTGCTAATCAGGTGATTCCTGATTGACTGGTGTAAGAGTTCATTTCTGGGAAAGCTGAAAATGTAATTAAGTTTATATAGATTTAAAACAAAGTATAGTTATCAATATTTGAAATAACCTAATTTGTTTTCCCAGGTGGTGAAGTGGTAAAGAATCTGCCTACCAATGCAGGAGATGGGGGTTCAATCCCTGGGTCACAAAGATCCCCTGGAGAAGGAAATGACAACCCACTCTGGTGTACTTGCTGGAGAAATCCCATGGGCTGAGGAGCCTGGCAGGTTTGGACATGACTTAGCCACTAAGCAACAACAATTTATTCTATGGTTTTTCTTTAAGTTGGTGTTTTGTTGTTGTTCAGTTGCTCAGCAGCCAGGTCTAATATTTTATAAAAATTTTAAGTGATGTTAGTGAGTGAAGTCGCTCAGTCGTGTCCGACTCTTTGCGACCCCATAGACTGTAGCCTACCAGGCTCCTCTGTCCATGGGATTTTCCAGGCAATAGTACTGGAGTGGATTGCCATTTCCTTCTCCAGGGGATCTTTCCAACCCAGGGCTCGAACCCGGGTCTCCCGCATTGTAAAGACATAAAGACAGACGCTTTAATGTCTGAGCCACTGATGTTAAGTATGAGTGATATTTCCAGATTCTGTAACGACTCTATTGTGATGTGAAAATTCATGATTTCAGTTGACTGTTGAGCTGCAGGTAGTGTTAATGCTACTGTGATTTGTTGTCACTATTCATAACTGAAGAGATGACTAAACCTCATGTAGGAGCTAGTGAACATAAGGGTGTAACTTTTTTTGCCGTTCAAGTTCACAAACTTCCTAATTTCTGTCCAGAGGTCCATGTGAGGGTCCATCGACCCCACCTTATGAACACAGGCAGAGGATGACAGAGCTTCCATGATGGGTGCCTGGCTTCCTGCATAATTGTAAGGAATAGAACCTAGTGCCATTTCCCAGTCAACCTGTTCCCCTCCCTGCCACCTACTATGCTTTATTATTTTTATAGTGTTTTTGTGTCAGCACTCTATTGAGAACAAAGACAATTAGAAGTGACCATATTGGGCAGCTTTGATTGGTTCCCATTGTTAATTTTAGTATTTCACTATGCTAATTGGAAGTATGATGTTTAATATTTGCTGGTTTTTTTAAAAATGTATTCTATTAGATTAAGGAAGCTCTCTTCTACAAATCAGTTTGCTAAGTATTTTTTTTTTGTCATTACTAGAAGTTGAGTAATTGTCAAAGGCTTTTTATGATTTATTGAGGTTATATAATTTTTCTCCTTCCTCTTTAAATATTTTTAAAGCTAAACCACACTACCTTGCTGGCTTCCACCCAGCTGGGTCATAATGTATATTGCATTTTTATATGTAACTCTGTTATACTGCCGATGAAAATACAAATGCACAGAATCATTTTTGAAGGCAGCATGACAGTAGTTCTTGTTTCTGTTTGAAATTATGTATACCTGTGTCCTAAATTCAGTCAGTTCAGTTTGGGCATATCGCAGAGGACTTCTTGGGTCTACAAAGAATCGCGCACAGAAGTTTTTTCAGTTGCTTGTATATCTGTATGTGTAGTTTTACAAAATTAGATGGGGTCTTTTAAAATCAGTGCCAAGTGAAGAAAATAGAAATATTACAAATATTTATTACAAAACTATGCATATAAATGACAAACATACACACAAAATGCTTTGTAAGGATACATGCATATTCAAAGACAATAAAAAAATCTTCCTGCTTACCTGACTTGGTTTATGACGTATCCAGCTTCCCACCTGGGATGGCTTGTCCTGCACCCATCCAAACTCTATAGTCACACGGTCCCAACTTAAGACCCATCTCCACAAAAACCTTTCCAGAATAACCTGAGACCACATTGATCTCTCCCATATTCTGAATTTCTGTGGCATAATCGTATGTTTTCCACCCAGACAATGTCACACATAGATGGCAGTATAATTCCACAGGCTCTGCTAACTGGGTGTTTTCCCAGAAATGCTTTGAGATTCCTGTTTCTCTCCTCATACATGACCAGACACCCTTGAGAATGGAAATCTCTTAGTTCTAAGACAGCTAAGGTCCTTGTGGTCATAGTGTAAAAATACTCCCAGTGGTTCTACTGCATGAGTAGACTTTCCTCTGAAAACCTGTGGTGTTTTTTTTCCTTTGGCTGTGCTGCGGCGTGTAGGAGCTTAGTTCCCCAACCAGGGGTTGAACCTCTGACCCTGCAGTGGAAGCATGAGGTCTTAACCACTGGACTGCCAAGGAAGGTGAAGGTGAAGTCGCTCAGTCGTGTCCGACTCTTTGCGACCCCGTGGACTGTAACCTACTAGGCTTCTCTGTCCATGGGATTCTCCAGGCAAGAATACTGGAGTGGATTGCCATTTCCTTCTCCAGGGGATCTTCCCAACCCAGGGATGGAACCTGGGTCTCCCGCATCGAAGGCAGACTCTTTAACCTCTGAGCCACCAGGGAAGCCCAGACTGCCAGGGAAGTCCCCTGAAAACCTGAGTCTTAACCCCAAATAAGAGGACATACTGTCTGTGGACACCATGCAGAAAGCTAATGGATGGCTGAGATATCTCTACCAGTTTGAGAAGGACTGAATAAAAGGGGAAGGATTATGTGCTCTGTAGGTTAGCGCAGGGGGGAGTGTGGTTCACTTTTCTGCTATGTAGGCCCTTCCTACCTTAGCACCTTCAGTTTTGTCATGAGACTATTACTTCAACTCTCTTTCTATGCCTGGGTGCCTAAACCATGAGCCAATTTCTAAGATTTGGTTTCAAAGATCACAAGTGGCATTTATTTAGCAAACAGCCTACGTGTAAATCCTCTCAAACTTCCTGTGTTGAAGGACAAATTATTTGCTTATTTCCAAACTGTCATCTACCATGACTTAAAAAAAAAAAAAAGATTTATTTGTTTATAATTAATTGATCAGGCTGTGCTGGGCCTTAGTTGCGGCGGGCAGCATCTTCACTGCATCCTGAGGGATCTTACTCGTGGCTCGTGGGCTCCAGAGTGTGTGGGTTCAGTGGCTGTGGGGTGTGGGCTCCAGTTATGGTCCACAGGCTTAGTTGCTTCGTGGCATGTGGGATCTTAGTTCTCCAACCAGGGATCAAACTCACATCCCTCACATTGCAAGGCAGACTCTTAACCACTGGACCACCAGGGGAGTCCCTTCCATGACTTTTAAAAACACAATAAAAGCCTGCGTGGATGTTACGGCAATGTGAAATGGTCTAGAAAGTTTCAAACGCTTACTCTTAATTTCTGTATGTATATTGAGGAGTGGTAGAAAGTAGGCCCAGAGAAGGCAATGGCACCCCACTCCAGTACTCTTGCCTGGAAAATTCCATGGACAGAGGAGCCTGGTAGGCTGCAGTCCATGGGGTCGCTAAGAGTCAGACATGACTGAGTGACTTCGCTTTCACTTTTCACTTTCATGCATTGGAGAAGGAAATGGCAACCCACTCCAGTGTTCTTGCCTGGAGAATCCCAGGGACGGGGGCCTGTTAGGCTGCCATCTCTGGGGTCGCACAGAGTCGGACACGACTGAAGTAACTTAGCAGCAGCAGCAGCAGAAAGTAGGCCATGCTCTGGCACACGCTTTGTATATGTATGTCAGTAGAACATCCTTTGAGAAGCACTGCTGTAGAGGAAAGGTTATGTAAGAAAAGAGGTAGTAGAAATACATTTCAGGAAAGGGACGACAGTAGAAAAATGGGAAGTATGAACAAGTGTGGACATGAGAAGCCAGGGCAGCGCTTATCTGGGTGCTCTGATAACCTTATATTCCTTTGCCAGTCACAGGCCTTTGGCTCAGACAGAACACAGCAATATTTTTGTATTGATGAATTTTATAATGATAATCAAGAGTTAAATTATTACACTGTACTATGTGCTGAATCAATTCACTCATTTATTCATCCAACATTTACTAAGTACCTATGATGTTTTAAGTGCTAGTGATTCAAGCATGAATAATAAAACACTATTCTTTTTTCTTATATTTTTATTTAAAACTTTTTATTTTATATTGGAGTGACGATGTTGTGATAGTTTCAGGTGGACAGCAAAGGGACTCAGCCATACACATACATGTATCCATTCTCCCCCAAACTCCTTTCCCATCTAGGCTGCCACATAACATTGAGCAGAGTTCCCTGTGCTGTGCAGTGGGATTTTGTTGGTTATCTATTTTAAATATAGCAGTATGTACATGTCCATCCCAAGCTCCCTAATTATCACGTCCCCCCATCTTTCCACCCTGGCAACCATAAGTGTGTGAAACACTATTGTTGCTCTTAAGAATCTCATAGTCTAGTGATGACCCCAAGGTTGTAATCTTTACAGTATTCACAAGCTTGTCTTAGGACATCTCATCTTACCCAGAGCCTCACCTGCCTCCAGGCCCTGTATTCTTATGTCTAGACATTTCCCAAGGACAGTGTACCCTTCTGGTGACTCATCTTTCAGACGCCAGATCCAGAAAGGCAAATGTTCTAGTCTTGGTTCTTGATCCAGAATTATGGTCTGAGCAGAAGACACTGTTAGAGGACAGTAAAATTAATGAGTCATTATGTTCTCCCAAGATTTCGTCTTATGTTGAAATAGATATTTCAGCATTGCTCTTGTTTTCTAGTTTTCCACTCCTTGGCTTTCTGCCTTTCTGTGTCATGACGTTTCTGATGTATCTGTTGAACATCTTAGAAAAGAATTTTATTTCTTTAATTCTAATTTATAAACCACTGATGTTTAGCATGAGAAATTTGGTCTGTTTAAAGTTATGATTTTGTTTTATTTGAATTTATTTCCACCAATAAAAATAAATAAAAAATATTTACCTTACTCTTTTTTCCTTTTCTTTTCTGCCCTACTGGAATGATTGAAAAAGTAGAGCAGTTTTATATTCACAAAACTGAGCAGAAAGTACAGAGATTTTCCACATGCCTCATATCCACTCGTGTGTATAGCCTCCTCTACTATCAACATCATGCTCCAGAGTGGTACACTGTAACAGATGATAAGCCTGCATCGCCACATCATTATCACCCAAAGTCCATAGTTTACATTAGTTTTCATCAGGATATGGTATATTCTCTGGGTTTTGACAAATATATAATGGCATATATCCATCATTATGATATCCCACAAAATAGCTTCACTGCCCTAAAATCCTTTGTGTTCCAACTGTCCATTACCCACTTCTCCAATATATATACATTTACTGTCTCCCTAGTTGAGCCTTTTCAGAATGTCACATAGTTGAAATTGTATAGTCTTTTCAGATTGGCTTCTTACACTTAGTAATTTGCATTTAAGTGTCCTCCATGTCTTGTCATAACTCTTTTCAACTCTGAATAATATTCTATTGTCTGAATGCACCATGGTTTATTTATCCATTCACCTACTGGTGGACATCTTGGTTGCTTTCAGATTTGAGCAATTATGAATAAAACTGCTATAAACATCCATGTGGAGATTTTTGTATGGACATATGTTGTCAGATAATTTGGGTAAATAGCAAGGAGTGTAATTGCTGGATCATATGGTAAGAGTATGTTTAGTTTTTCAGCAAACTACTAAACTTTTCCATAGTGGCTATACCACTTTGTATTTCTACCAGCAATGAATGAGAGTTCCTGTTATTCCACATTCTCCTTAGCATTTGCTGTTGCCAGTGTTTGGCATTTTGGCCATTCTGATATGTAAATTGTGGTGTCTCATTCTTTCTTCCATTTTCAATTTCCTGATAACATACCATGTTGAGCATCTTTTCATATGTTAGTGAGATGTATGTTCAGGGTTTTTGACCCATTTTTAAAATAGGAGTATTTTTCTTATTGTTAAACTTTAAGAATCATTTGTATATTTTGGGTAATAATCTTTTATCAGAAATATCTTTTGCAAATATTTTCCCTCGGTCTGTGGCTTATCTTCTTATTCTCTTGATGATTATGTTTTCATTGTCCTTTTATCTTCTTCANCATTTTATATATATTGCATTTTATTGTTTATCTGTAGTATTTACTTAACTTTGTTTTAAAGTCTCCTAATTATTCACTATTATTATAATTTTCTAACTTCATTTCATTAATCAAATGTTTTTTATAGACTTACCAAGTGCCAGGCATTATCCACACATGTGTGAAAACAATTTCTTTGTGTCCTAGTGTCATTCAGTTAAGTTCAGTTCAGTTGCTCAGTCATGTCCAACTCTTTGTGACCCCATGAATTGCAGCACACCAGGCCTCCCTGTCCATTACCAACTCCCGGAGTTTACTCAAACTCACGTCCATTGAGTCGATGATGCCATCCAGCCATCTCATCATCTGTCATCCCCTTCTCCTCCTGCCCTCAATCCCTCCCAGCATCAGAGTCTTTTCCAATGAGTCAGCTCTTCGCATGAGGTGGCCAAAGTACTGCAGTTTCAGCTTTAGCATCAGTCCTTCCAATGAACAGCCAGGACTGATCTCCTTTAAGATGGACTGGTTGGATCTCCTCGCAGTCCAAGGGACTCTCAAGAGTCTTCTCCAACACCACAGTTCAAAAGAACAATTCTTCAATGCTCAGCTTTCCTCACAGTGCAACTCTCACATCCATGCATGACCACAGGAAAAACCATAGCCTTGACTAGATGGATCTTTGTTGGCAAAGTAATATCTCTGCTTTTGAATATACTGTCTAGGTTGGTCATAACTTTCCTTCCAAGGAGTAAGCGTCTTTTAATTTCATGGCTGCAATCACCACTTGCAGTGATTCTGGAGTCCAAAAAAATAAAGTCTGACACTGTTTCCACTGTTTCCCCATCTATTTGCCATGAAGTGATGGGACTGGATGCCATGATCTTCGTTTTCTGAATGTTGAGCTTTAAGCCAACTTTTTCACTCTCTTCTTTCACTTTCATCAGTAGTTTCTGGTTATGTAACTCTTAGGATTGCTAAATGAATTAATACACGTACAATATATAGAACAATGCCTTGCACTTAGTTTAAGCTCTGATTCATAGGAAGTTGTAAAAATAGTACAGAGAGGTCCTCTATGTCTTTCATCCAGTTTCCCCTAATAGTTACAGCTTACATAACTGTTACATAATAATTCACAGCTTACATAATAATATCAAAACTAGTAACCTGACATCAGTACACTGAGTGTACAGTCATTTTATCATGTGTAGATCTGTGTAACTACCTCTACAACCAAGATATATAGAACTGTTCCATCACCACAAAGATCTCCCTTGTGCTACCCCTTTATCATCCCACTCATCCTCCCACCATCCCTCACCTCTGCTGATCACAACTCTGTTTGCCATCCCTGTAATTTTGTCATTTCAAACTTGCTATATATAAATGGAATCATATGCTACATGCTGTTAGGAGATTGACTTTTTCACTCAACACACTGTCCTTGAGATCTATCCAAGCTGTCATATAAATCAGTAGTTTGCTCCTTTGCATTGCTGAGTAGCATTCTGAGTATGGATGTACCACAGTATAACTATTCATCTATTGAGGATCATTTTGGTTCTTTCCAGTTTTAGGGTGTTGCAAATAAAGCTGCTAAGAACAATCATATATAGGTTTTTGTGCAAACATAAAATTTCCTTTCTTGGGGGTAAATGCTCAGGAGGGCAGTTATTGGGTTGCTTAGTAAGTACTAAGGAAGGAAATGGCAACCCACTCCAGTATTCTTGCCTAGAGAATCCCATGGATGGAAAGGCTTGGTGGACTACAGTCCACAGGTCGCAAACAGTCGGATACAACTGAACGACTTCACTTTCACATTCACTTAGTAAGTACATGCTTAGTTTTATATTTTAAACTGCTCTCTCTTTCGAGGAAAAATTTATAATATGATCACTGATATGTACATACAAACTTACTTCTACCATCTTATTTTTCAACTCTTAGTTCCTTCCCACTTAAAAAATTGATTGTGTTTCCTTTGTTACATTTTTCTCTTTTTTGTTTTAAAATTAAATATTTCTTTATAGGCTGCTCTTAATTTCTTTATAGCAGTATGTTTAAACTTATAATTTAAAAGGTACTGCTTCTGCTGCTGCTGCTGCTAAGTTGCTTCAGTTGTGTCTGACTCTGTGCGATCCCACAGATGGCAGCTCACCAGGCTCCCTCATCCCTGGGATTCTCCAGGCAAGAACACTGGAGTGGGTTGCCATTTCCTTCTCCAATGCATGAATGTGAAAAGTGAAAGTGAAGTCGCCCAGTGTGTTTGACTCATAGCGACCTCATGGACTGCAGCCTACCAGGCTCCTCCATCCATGGGATTTTCCAGGCAAGAGTACTGGAGTGGGGTGCCATTGCCTTCTCCCTTAAAAGGTACAGCTAGAACTTAATAGGACTTCCCTGGTGGTCCGTTAAGACTCTGCACTTCCACTGCAAGAGATACAGGTGTCAATCCCTGGTCAGGGAACTAAGATACCACATGCCACTCAGTACAGATGGCACCACCCTTATCACAGAAAGCAGAGAAGAACTTAAACCACCTCTTGATGAAGGTAAAAGAGAAAAGTGAAAAAGCTAGCTTAAAACTCTACATTCAAAAAATGAAGATCATGGCATCTGGGCCCATCATTTCATGGCAAATAAATGGGGAAACACTGGAAACAATGACAGACTATATTTTCTTGGGCTCCGAAATTACTGCAGATGGTGACTGCAGCCATGAAATTAAAAAACGCTTGCTCCTTGGAAGAAAAGCTATGACCAACCTAGACAGTGTGTTAAAAAGCAGACACTACTTTGCTGACAAAGGTCCAAATAGTCAAAGCTATGGTTTTTCCAGTAGTCATGTATGGATGTGACAATTGGACCATAAAGAAAGCTGAGCACCGAAGAATTGATGCTTTTGAATTGTGGTGTTGGAGAAGACTCTTGAGAGTCCCTTGGAGTGCAAGGAGATCCAACCAGTCAATCCTAAAGCAAATCAACCCTGAATATACATTGGAAGGACTGATGTTGAAGCTGAAGCTCCAATGCTTCAGCCACCTGGTGTAAAAGACCTGAAGAGCTGACTCATTGGAAAAGACCCTGATGCTGGGAAAGATTGAAGGCAGGAGGAAAGGGGGATGAGATGGTTGGATGTCATCACTGACCCAATGGACATGAGTTTGAGCAAATTCCAAGAGATAATGAATGCTGGGGTCCAGCCTCAGCAGAGTCCGGGGATAGCCTCAGGATGGACGACGTCAGTGAATGAAGAAAGATAGAGATAGAGATAAGAAAAGAATGACACGGGGTGACCAAGCTTCAGTGAGTGAGGCCCCTTTTACTTTATTTTCCTCGGGGCTTTTATACCCTGAGTTGTACATATAGCAAGGTGAAAAATGCAGAGTCAACTCAACATTCCATCAGTAATAACTTTTATTGATATCCTTATTTTTTGTACATCATCTTCTGTCCCGGAGGCCTGTTGATATTCCATGACCTCTTTTTGATAAATGTTGGTCAGCCAGAACAATAATCTTCCTTTAAAGTGTTTCTTCTTAAATTCTTAGCCTGCGTCACCCTTAAAGTACAGAGTTACATTCTTATGGAGCAAAGATTCAGTGGGTTACAGCAAAGAAAGGACTTATTAACTCAAAGTCTAATGTTGCTAATGCTAAAGCTACTGCTTGTTATTTCTACATCTCAACTATATGTACTCCCAGGAACACAATGGATAAGGGATGTGAGAACTTGGCAGCAAACATAGGCTCAACAATATTGCAAGAGTCTGGATAAACCTGCCAAGTAAGCTAGAATGCTAACAGAGGGTTTGAAACACTCCTTTCATGCCCAGGAGATTTATCAACTAGAGCCCTAAGTTAACTCTTTGGTCAGGGACAGCCCCCTGCTAATGTCAGAAGAGCCGGTGAAAGACACAAAACAGCAAGACAGACAGATTCTGGCTTGGGGGCAGACGCTCGAGCAGATCAAGGGGGTCCATCGAGTCCTGAGGCCCCGCCCATCAGGACTCTTCCGCATGACCTTGTCATGGGTTGGATGGCCCAGGGAGTCCCTCGAGTCCTGCATGACCTTGTCATGGGTGGGCTCCCCTGTGCTGGCTCCCAGCAGATCCGGCAGATGAAGAAGAGGGAATCCTGGTGTGCTGCAGTCCACGGGGTTGCAGAGTCAGACACAACCAAGTGACTGAACAACAACAACAGAACTTAATAGCATGTACACTTTTCCTGTTGCTACACTGTCATCACTCAAATGTGTATTAATTTGCTAGAACTTCCATTACAAAATGCTATAGACTAAGTGGTGTAAACAACAGAAATGTATTTTCTCACATTTCTGGAGGCTGGAAGTCCAAGAGCAAAATCTCAGCAGGCTTGGTTTCTCTCTCTCCTTGGCTTGTAGGTGCCCACCTCATCATCATTTCCTCACAGGGCATTCCTCTGTGTCTGTTCATTCCTGACGTCTCTTCCTTTCTTAGAAGGACAGCAGTTCTGTAGGATTATGGCCCCATCCAGAGGGTCTCATTTCAACTTAATCACCTCTTTAAAGTTCTATTTGGGGCTTCCCTGGTGGCTCAGACAGTAAAAGTGTCTTCCTGCAATGTGGGAGACCCGGGTTCAATCCCTGGGTCGGGAAGATCCCTTGGAGAAGGTAATGGCAACCCACTCCAGTACTCTTGCCTGGAAAATTCCATGGACAGAGGAGCCTTGTAGGCTACAGTCCATGGGGTCGCAAAGAGTCAGACATGACTGAGTGACTTCACTTCACTTCACTCCCAAGTACTGCATTCTAAAGTCCTGGGAGTTGGGACTTCAACATATGAATTTTGGGGGGATACAGTTGAGTCCATAATACATGCTAATATTATCTGGAGTTTCTATTTATAGATGTGCTATTTATAGTTTCACATATTGGCTCTCCCACCTACTTGCTCTGTGACAAATTGCTCAACCTCTCTATGCTTTAGTATCATCCATTTCCAATTGCTCATAGGGTTGTTATAAGGATTAAATGAATGCATTTACAACATTTAGAACAGTGTCTTGTGCTTAAGCTCAGCAGTTATCACTACCTACTACATTCACCACTCATACTACGACTATATATAGTTAAGAGTAAGTTTCACATATTCCTTCACTCACAACTATAGCAATATTCTTTGTTTTCCTGGTTTCTTTAACCTATATTGCTTCTAAAATCCATTCCTACATACTGGATTCATTTCTCATCTTGTCAATTCTTTAGTAATTCTTTCAGAAAGGGACACTATAGACTGACTATGGTTTTGCTTTGTCCCCACAAATAGTTAAGTTTATGTGGCATAGAATTCTAACGTGAAAAATATTTTTCTCCCAGCTTTGAAGACAATGTTCCAGTTTCTTCTTGTATCTAAAGTGGCTGATAAAATATTAGATATCAAAGTTAACATCATTCTGGAACTCTTTAGGATTTCCTCTGCCTCCTTGATTTTACAAAATGTATGTAGATCTTTTTATCTTCATATTGCCTGATGCTTTTAAGGACTCATGACCCTTTAAAGCTGAGATCTAATATCTTTGAACTTTTTTTCATAGTTTTGATTTCATTTCAGTTTCATTCTATATTCTGGAGGAAATCTTGAGTTATTATTTCATCTCACTACTTTATTGTTTTCATTTTTATTTTCAGTGTGTCCCTCAAGTTTTTCCTTATTTCATCCATCCCATGTTTAGTTTAACAAACATCTGGTTAACTTTAAGTATAGCTGCAACGTCTTCTCATGTCACTCTGGAAATTAATTATATTTATTTTAAATTCCTATTTGACTTGCTTTGTTTCCTAGGTGTATAAATTTCTCCTGATTGTTGTGCTTAATGCTTTTCTTTCGAGTATTAGCCATTTTCAAATGATTATTTATTTTTGGTTATGGGTACATCTTTGAAATTGAGGTCCTCTGCTAGCCTCCCTGTAAATGTTCTGTTTACTGCAGTTTGTTTCTGAGAGAGTTGTTAGAAATATTGTCTGATGCTGTGTGCTAACACCTCATCTTTCAGAGTCCAGGCTGCCTTTTCTTCTTAGATGTCATGTCACCTTTCTGACTCAAGCACATACCTTCAGTGCTTTCATATGAGATGTGAAGTGGGGTCAGACTTTGCTTCTCAGTAATCCTCCTGACCCTGGTGTATGAAATTTCTGTGGCAGTCCAGTCCTAAATTCATCTTCTACTGTAATTGCATACTTTAATCTCTTATAATTTCAGTCTTTTAAGATTTTCTCCCATTCTCTGTGGGTTTCCCAGGTGACACAGTGGTAAATAATACATTTGCCAATGCAGGGGGTGAAAGAGATGCGGGTTTGATCCCTAGGGCAGGAAGATCCCCTGCAGTAGGAAATGGCAAGCCACTCCTGCGTATTCTTGCCTGGGAAATCCCATAGACAGAGGAACCTGGTGGGGTATAATCCATGGTGTCACAAGAGTTGGACATGACTGAGCATGCAAGCACCTTCTCTGCTCTGAAGGAAGTTCTTCTCCTTTAGCACTGTAATGAAGTTTTATCAGTCTCCTTCCAGAAATTTCTGTAGGCTTATTTGAGAGGTGAGGCTCTACAGTTTTGAATAAATTCCATTCCCCCTCTCCAACTTTCTACTTTGTACTGTTAATCTCTTTGTACTGTTAATCACTTATTTATCTTTTATTACTAGAGTCTCTTTGATATTATTTCCCAATGGCTGATAAACAACATCCTCAATACATTGGCTTTAGAATCTTAGACAAGATCTTAACTTTCTAAAGTGGAACTTGCCTGTGCGTGTCAGCCAGTCAGTCGTGTCCATGGACTGTAGCCCTCCAGGCTCCTCTGTCCATGGGATTTTCCAGGCAAGAGTACTGGAGAGGGTTGCCATTTCCTTCTCCAGGGGATCTTCCAGATCCAGGGATTGAGCCTGCATCTTCTGCATCTCCTGAATTGGCAGGCAGGTTCTTTACCACTGAACCACCTGGGAAGGCCAATGCAGAATTTGCTCACCTATAAAATGGGATGTTTTAACAGTACAAACTTTTTAGGCCTTGGGAGGATTAAATGTAAAAACATATATGCAGGTGCTTAGTAGTTCCTTTAATCTGTTTTGTTAACTTTCTGTCAGAAGAAATCTGTGAAATAAAATCATTCAGTCTCCTCATAAACTCTGTGTCCATCTTCACTCATTTCTGTAAGATTCATTGCAAAAGATACAAACACTCTCATTTCAATTACTTCCCATCAGGGTATGCAGAAAGTTCTCTTCGGTGTCAAACATTAATCCTGGGACTGTTTAATTCTGCTAATTTCCTATGTTGTGATGACTCACAACTACATCTGTGATCACTCATATTTATTATCTCCACAGGCAAGTTGACTTCACAGAAATGCACTATCCAAGACTCTTCCAGTTGTAGTTTCCAGTTCATGCTAGTTGTTTCCATGCCAACTCAAGGAAGAAAAACATTTAATGACTCATCTAGGGGTTCAAATAAGGGTAATCAAACTCTCTAAGCCTCTAGGCTCTACTGTTCTCTTTTCTTGGATCTGTTCTCAGACTGATCCTTTCCAAACTGTTTCCAAGAGGCTTAAGCCACACATGATCTTCAGTGTTCAAGCTCTCACAATGAGAGAGACACCCACATCTCTTCAAAATTTATATTAAGTCACACCAAAACAACAAGTCTTAGACTCTACTAGGACCAGTCACTTAGCAGGGTGAAGAGTCCTTTGGATGAGTACAGTCCAGAGGGGCAGAATCATGTGGCTGACAGTTTCACTCATAGGATATAAAGTGAGAAGCTGTAATTCTCCTGGAAAAGAGGGGCTCTGTTATGAGGAGTATGGTTCAGGACAGAAATAGCAGATTTTCAGTACAAGAGACAACACAGATGAAGGCAAAAAGGGAGGGAATCGTGTTTTCTGTCATTTATCCATTGTCTCTCTCTTTATCTTGATGAAAGATTTACTTGAAAAACTGCCTTCTTCCCAAATGAGTCAAATAGGGTGCTTATTTATTCACTCATTTGTTTATTTAGCCCCACTTATGTATGACATGTCTGCAGTAGCAAACTTGGAAATAACTGGGAGTCCACATATAGTCTGTCAGCTCTGAAGATCTGGGATTGTTCATAGGTGATAAAGATATTATTCCCTGCCCTCATAAAATATAAGATTTAGTTTCAGTGTGGTCTGAACTGAAAATATATGATTTAGTTTCAGTATGTTATTAGACACATACAGAATTATTTCTAACACAATCTAACATGGTAGCCCTATAAGAATGGTGCTATGAGTGTATAGAAGAGGGAATGATTGAGTGTAACTCTACGGATCTGGGCCTTGAGAGATGAATGAGATTTCTTTACTGGAGAAAGCTATGAAAGCTGTTCTTTCCATTGAAAGGAATAGTTTGCACAATGAAGTGAAGGCAGGAATATATATTACAGTCAATATGATCCTTATGTAGTTCTGGAAGTGGGAAATCCATGAAAAAGGGCCGCTTTTAGAGCTTGATTTACTGTGAGATATGGAAGGTTAGGCTATGCTGGCAGACCCTGATCTCATTTGTAAGTTAGTTCTATTATGAGTTCTTTCGGGTCAGGGATCAAATCTTATTCTTTCCTGTTTCTCTAAGTGTGTTAAGCCTTTTATGGGAACCACTTGTATTAATATTGTTTACATTCAGACGGTAAAGCATCTGTCTACAATGTGGGAGACCCGGGTTTGATCCCTGGGTCAGGAAGATCCCCTGGAGAAGAAAATGGCACCCCACTCCAGTATTCTTGCCTGGAAAATCCCATGGACTGAGGAGCCTGGTAGGCTACAGTCCATGGGGTTGCAAAGAGTCTGACACGACTGAGCGACTTCACTTCACTTCACTTACGTTCCAAAGGAGCAAATCTCTGGCAACACACAGAGTACAACTCATATGTCCATATTCTCTTTTCTCTTTTAAAGCTGAAGTCATCAGTAGATAAAGATGAAAAATACAGTCTTGGTCCCTAAATTCTTCATTTCTGTGTCAGAGCATCAAAATATTTTGTGATGTGCTAATCTTGTGGACTTTGGCAGATATGATGAATCCCGGAGGCTCTCTGTCATATCATGGATACTTTGTCCTAAAAGAAAACATGTCTTTATTACATGCCATATCATTTATGTGGTTATTTAGTAGCTATGTCGTGTCTGACTCTTCTGTGACTCCATGGGCTGCAGCCTGCCAGGTCCTCTGTCCATGGCATTTTTCAGGCAAGAATACTGGAGTGGATTGCCAGTCCCATCTCCAGGGGACCTTTCAGACCCAGGGGTGGAACCCACATCTCTTATGTCTCCTGCATTGCAAGTGGATGCTTTACTGCTGAGCCACTGGGGAAACCCATGTCATTTTATATATCTTCCTAATTCTAAATAGGTTAGCAGTGTCAGACACAAGCCCAACTCAGATGTGTTGTAACAGAGAAGAAGAGGTATTGAGGACATTTTCAAGAAGGTTTTATGGAAAGAGAAGATATATGTGTCAATCTCTGAAGAGATAAGTAATATCAGAGGATGTGTATAATTTCTGTTTATCTTTTTTTTTTTAAAGATGCAAACTAGTATAGCTATTATTAGAGCATGGTCATGTTTGTTTCCTAAGGAAATGGCCCAATAAAAAGGAGTGGGTTGATGACTGTGACGGTTAGCAATGTCTTGCCTCTCAAGTCCAAATTCACCCCTCAATATGTATTTTTTATTGGTGTATAATTTCTTTACAATGTTGTGTTCATTTCTGCTGTACAATAAAGTCAACTAGCTACATGTGTACATATATCCCCTCCCTCTTGATCCTCTGTCCCACCTTCACCCCCACCCCACCCCACCCCACCCCTCTAGGTCATCTCAGCCTTGGGGAGAGCCCCTTCCAAGTTGCTCCTTCAGCCTTAGGGAGAGCCCCTTGTAGGCCCCATCTGAGCTCGCTGTGCTATACAGCAGCTTCCCACTAGCTATCTATGTAACACATGATGAAGTGAAGTCAAGTCACTCAGTTGTGTCAGACGCTTTGCGACCCCATGGATTGTAGCCTACAAGGATCCTCCTTCCATGGGACTTTCCAGGCAAGAGTACTGGAGTGGGTTGCCATTTCCTCCTCTAGCGGATCTTCCCGACCCAGGGATCTAATCCGGGTCTCCTGCATTGTAGGCAGATGCTTTACCCTCTGAGCCACAGGGAAGTCCCCATGACAGTGTATTGCAATGACAGACAGAATTCTTCTGAGCACCTCTCCTTACAGTGAGCACATTGTCGAGCTTTGTCAGTAGAGGGCACTGGAGGGACATTGCGGGAGGAAGGTGCTATCCTCTTTTGGTGGCTGTGCAGAGAGTGGGTGTTGTGGATGTGGAGACTTCCGGTGGAGCACTTCCTGTCTTGTTCCTAGAACCAGATCATTTCTTGGTGACCTTGTAGGTTTGTCCTGGCGCTGCGATAACCTTCCCTGGCCTTTGCTAGGTAGAGAATGATATCTTGTGGCTTCCTGTTGGTGGAAGTTTCCTGCTTGCACAAGCACTGGTTCCCTCTGCAGGTCACTGGGCAGCTTGGCTGTCTTGGTCCCGCTCTGCATGTCCACACCCCTGCTTGCTGGTCACCTGTACCCCACTAACACCACAGAGGGTCGATTTCTGCTTGCCCAGAAATTGCAGACCATCTGTGGCCTGGACAAACCAGTCATCTTCTGCTGCCCATTGGGCTGAACTACACCTTCCCCAGCAAGGTCTGAACTCTAGCCTCAGGAAGAGCCCCTTCCAAGTTTCTCCTTCCAGCCTTGGGGAGAGCCCCTTCCAAGTTGCTCTTTCCTTGGATACCCTCCTTCTTCCCTAAAGGAACCAGAAAAAAATTCCTTCTATCTTAGTCACTTGTTTATCTGAGTGTATTAATTTTTTATATCAAATTTTCTCTGCTTAGCCCAATGTGTGGTTTCTTTGTCCTATCTGAATCCATAGGATGCAATGACATGAGAGATTATAACTCCAAAAATTCAGCACCCATGGATACTTGGAATATACCACTTTTGGAAACCTCCTCCTTGGAAAGACCCTTATGCATGTAATTCTTAATCGTCTCAGTTTCTTCTCAGTCTGCTCTTTAACATCCTTGCTTCATGATAATAATTTCCCTTGGAAATATTTACCTCTTTGTTTCCTTTAGGAATATTTATCTATCTTGTCTTAGAGTCCATTCTGTCCAAGAGGCTGTGTGCCAGTCATTTCTACTTGTTTCTCCTGTTGGAAGATCAACATGTGCTATAAACAGACTGGGTGATCATCTCAGACAGGAAATGACCGTCACACATCAAGCAGACATGGCAATAGTTACTTCTGTGTTTATAATGATTCATTTTGGGAAGAACTGCTCACCCTTCATGGATTTCCCCAGAAAGTGCCAACTTCTGAGAGATGTCATTCCAAATGATTTATCCTGAGCTTACATTTCTTCTCAGGGTTCACACATTACAACGTATATTCCTCCTTTTTATTTTCTCAAAAAAAAAATATGTGGGTCATCTTCTTATTTTTGTCTTTTTTCTAAAATGATAGTCCTCTGTGTTCTTTTTTTTTTTTTTTAATCTGCCCTTTTAGCAAGACCTTCAGTGACCCTCATCCAGCCTTACCCAGTTGGAGAGTGGTAATGGAAAGTCACTTTATTAATAGAAGAAAACAGATGCTGTTCCAAAGTTCCATAGTTTCACAACTCTTGTTCATTCTGACCTTGGCAACTACAGCAGTCTGTGGCGATGCCTGAGTTGCGTTACCAGTCTCTCACTCCCTCCCATCCTTCCTTTGTTTCCTTCTTCCCTCTCTCCCCGTATCTCACTTTCCTCCTCCTTCCCTCCCATTCCTTCTTTCCTTCTCTTTGTTCCTTTCTTCCTTCTCTCTTTCCCACCCTCTCTCTTATTTTTCTTCCTTCCTTTTCTCCCCTCATCAACTGCCTTCCCATTGTAATTAGGAGCGATCAGTCACGTCCGACTCTGTGGCCCCGTGGACTGTAGCCCACCATGCTCCTCTGCCCATCAAATTTTTCAGGCAAGAATACTCGAGTAGGGTGCCACCTCCTACTCTATGGGATCTCCCCAACCCAACCCAGGGACTGAACCTGCATCTCTTGAATCTCCTGCATGGGCAGGTGGATTCTTTACCACTAGGACCGCCTGGGAAGCCCATTGTAATTAGGATAGAATTCAAACTCCTTGCCATAGGCTACAGAGGCCACATGTGACCTGGCCTGTGCCTTCCTCTCTAACTTCTTTTCCCTCCACTGACAATACTCCAGACATAATGGTCTTCTAATAAGCCAAGCTCTATCATGATTCAAGGGTTTGGCACTTGCCATTCTTTCTTAAAGATCACTGTTTCCACTCCTTTCCATTATTTTGAAATACCTTGTCCTCTGACTCGCCTCTTCTAACTCCTCTAACTAGTCGTCTCCATCACCAACATCCTGTCACTCTCTGTCATGTTGCCCTGTTATACACTTTGTTATACTACTTTGTAGTATACATATACTTTGTTCATACTCCTATGGTGTTATGGAGTTTTTTATATCTTTTTTTGCTTATCTTTTCCTTTATTACAATAAGCATTCTTTGATGTCAGAGAATTGACATGCCTTTTGGCTAGTGTATCCCTAAAGATTAGAATAGTTCCTGGCACATGATAAGAGACTTAATATTTCTGACCATCTATTTACTGTAGCTGTGAATTGTGGCTTATGGGCAAACAAGTAAAAAAAATTATTATCCCTTTCCTGGAGGAAACTGAATAAATGGATTTAAGATGTTCCTATTATAATTGTCTTTTCCTAGATGCAGCAAGAGTAGGTCAGGGGCCCAGTGATGGCTGGGGCATGGTTAAGAGGGGAAAATTAAGGAAGAATATAATACCAAGTTGCTTTGTCATAATTTTATTGTTGAATTCAACTGAAATTCTCTGAATTCTATTCAGCTGAATTCAGTATCATTCTTTTTGGGTCAAATTTTGGGAAGGCCTATTAAAATGCAAGTGAGAGTGATTGAAATAGTAACCTATATGTACAGATTAGAGAAGTCAGTGTTGTTGATTATCTCCATAATGGTTTCCTAACGTATTTTAAGCAGTGGAACTTTTTTCAAATCAAAGGCCACCCAGAAGCCCAATACAGAGCTTGGTAAAAATGGCTGATGCTCCAACTGAAGTGGCGTGGAGAAACTGGTATCCTGCTCGCCAAGCACTTCTCCCAACGCCTGTCCTTCCAGGTAGCACCTGAAGACCACCTATGGTTCCCAGAGCTGTACAGAGCAAGGTTTGAACATCACAAATCTCATATTCATCCCTTCTTTTGAGAAACTGAGCCCCGAGAGCTGAAGTGACTTATCCAAAGTTATAAACGTATTGTCAATGAAAGGCCTGAAGCCCAGCTCCCTGAATCCTAGAGCGCTGTGCCTTTGACTGTTTTATCCTGTATTTCTGAAGGATAGATTCTATAGGATAGGTTAATTCCTAGCAGGGGAGTCCCTCTAGGGAGAGAAACGTCAGAGACTCTACTTCAAAATGTGCAGCTCCTCTGCTCCTCTGGAACATGGCCTCATAAGACTGCTCTTCTGCTCATTGTTATTTAGCCACTAAGTCCTGTCCGACTCCTTTTTGACCCCGTAGACTGCAGCCTGCCAGACTTCTCTGTCCGTGGGATTTCCCAGGCAAGAATATTGGAGAAGTTGTCACCTCCTTCTCCAGGGGATCTTCCTGACCCAGGGCTTGAACCTGTGTCTCCAGTGTCTCCTGCATTGGCAGGTGGATTCTTTACTACTGAGCCACCAAAGAAATCGCCCTTCTTGGAAGTCATCCTTTTTTTTTTTTTTTTTTTTTATTTTCCATGCCTCGCGGCTTGTGGGATCTTAGTTCCCCAGCCAGGAACAGAACCCATGTACCCTGCACTGGAAATGCAGAGTCTTAACCACTGGACTGCCAAGGAAGTCTTGGAAATCATCTTGAACTTGTTTTGCTGATGGTGGTGGTTTAGTCACTAAGTTGTGTCCAGCTCTTGTGACCCCATGGACTGTAACCTGCCAGGCTCCTCTGTCCATGGGATTTTCCAGGCAAGAACACTGGAGTGGGTTGCTATTTCCTTCTCCAGGGGATCTTCCCAACTCAGGAATTGTACCTTGGTCTCCTGCACTGCAGACAGATTCTTTACAACTGAGCTATGAGGGATAAGGAAATAAGACTGCTTTCTCCAAATATTCATCTTATAATGACTTTGTTGCTGTGAATTTCCATTAATCAGAGAGAGCTTTTAACTGTTAGGCGTCTTGACTTCCTGTTTGTGAAAAGTGGTCTGACTCTGATCAAGAAGGGTAACTCCTTTTCGTAAGTGTTTTTGTGTTTATTTGTAAGTAGAAGCCCAAATTAGAAATAACAGATTTGGCTGAATTGCCGGTTAATAAATCAGCCATAGTGCAGATTTTCTCTTGCTAATTGAGAGTTCAGAGCCAACAGCATCTGGCATGATAGCAAACACTTAATAGATGTTTTTAATTAACTGAATAAATTTCAGAGATATGTGTTATCTAGCAAATAAAGTTTAACAATATATTAATCTGATTTCTGACTACAGACTGGGGCGGGTGGACGTTATTTGTGCCATATGCAATCGTTATATCCCAAGCATCAATAATGCCCACATTGAGATCCTGGAAAATATCCTTCAAGGCAAGGTACTGGATATAACCATGAAAGTCACCAAATCTCTCCACATCAGCATTCATCTCCCTGATGTTTTCTTCCTTGATGATAACCACAGTGTCTGGGCTTCTCAGAAGAAGGCGTTGAACTGCATCATGGATGTTGAGGGCCCTTCGGATAAAAACGTCAATGGGAAAGGGTCTGAAGTGTTGGCCCAGAGAAATAACAATGATAGTATTTTTTTCTCCTCCGATTCTGTCAATAACCTGGGCGAGGTACTCAATCTCTTTGACTGAATAGGTCAATGATGCAATCAAGGGGTAACTATGTTTTTGCCACTGGATATTGATATTCTTGTTCAAGTCCACAGCATGTTGCTTTTGAAGTTTTCCAGATTCATGTAGATCCACTGACTTCAGGGCTGATGACAAATAAGAAATCCCAAAGTGAAAGCAGAATAAAGTTATAAAGTTCATAAAAATAGAAGAAAAATTATGATGTTTATGATTAAATGTTAATCCTGACTAATTTATTATAGGCATAAATGAGAGACCAGATTGAAAATTATTGAGCAACAAAAAGTGTTATACAAATAAATTATATCTGCCCCTCTGTAGAGCCATGTAGAACCAAATGGACTGCTGATAGCAAGCATCGATGTCACTTCAGGGGAGAATGATGGAGTCACTTTCATGGATATTAGTTTTGACACTTTGTTAACTATAGACTAAGCTCCTTTGAAGATAAAGGTGCCAGTTGATGTCTATAAATTTCAAAATACAAGTAAACCTACTTCCCCAAGTCCTTTCTAAGTTCACTTAAGACTGGAATTGTATCTATACTTCTGTGTTTCTTGTACATATGCATGAAGTGGTATTGAATACATCATCTATAACAATATTATTGCTATTAATTCGTGAAGGACTTAATAGTTTACAAAACATTTATTAGGAAGGATATATTTATTTACTTCAAAGCTCCGTATATATGCATGGTGGTGGTGATTTAGTTGGTAAGTCCTGTCTGACTCTTGGCTACCCCATGGACTGTAGCCTGCCAGGCTGCTCTGGGATTTTCCAGGCAATAATGGGTTGCCATTTCCTTTTCCGGGGAATCTTCCCCAGGGATTGAACCTGGGTCTCCTGCATTGCAGGCAGATTCTTTACCAACTGAGCTACCAGGGAAACCCTATATATATAATTGCCATTTCTGGAAAAGAAAACCAAAAGATGAAATGACCTGCCAAGATTATACAATTTAGTAAGTAACAGACTCTGTACCTTAAACTTGAAGTTCCTCCTAATTCTTATGAAAGTAATCTACCTAGTCTTGAAACTTTTAAAAAGTATAATATGAATGGAAGAAAATGAAGTCGCTTTATTTTTCACTATATTAGTTAGACTATCAAGGCCAATTTCTTTGTAGCTAGAACATCTGAGGAAAATGTGTGGGAAATGATTATTAATGCTTTGTAATATGTACCAACTTAGAAGTAAAGGGCTACACTTAAAGTCTTAACCCACTGAGGTTTGAAAATGACGCTGGAGGGTTGGGTGGAAG
Organism: Redunca redunca; assembly: GCA_006410935.1. Classification (NCBI taxonomy): domain Eukaryota; kingdom Metazoa; phylum Chordata; class Mammalia; order Artiodactyla; family Bovidae; genus Redunca; species Redunca redunca. The sequence goes on along the minus strand of SJYQ01011381.1, from coordinate 23,009 downwards.
AAAATGGCAGAATTTTTTCTTCTGTTTCTAACATATGTCAATTTCATTTTCTAAAGCACACAATAACCACACGATTTAACTTTTGACAATACATGTAACAGATGTTTTGTTATCATAGCTTCAAAGGTCCGTCAAGAAAGTAGGTAAGTTAGTAATTCAATACTGTCAAAATCTAAGAGCCCACCCTTGGCCCCACCATTGCAGAATGTGATGCTAGAAGTTGTCACTAAATTTTGTAGATGAGGAAACTGAGATCTGGAGGAGATTTGTCATTTACCAGGGGTCACAGCTTAAAACTCTCCCCTTTGAGACTGGAATTGACATATATACACTGCGGTGTATAAAACAGATAACTAATGAGAACCTACTGTATAGTACAGGGAACTAGCCTATAGTTCCTACAGAACTCAGTGCTGTGTGGTGGACTAAGTGGGAAGGAAATCCAAAAAAGAGGGGATACATATATAGCTGATTCACTTTGCTGCACAGCGGAAAATAACACAATATTGTAAAGCTAGTATTCTCCAATTAAAAGAAAAAACTCTCCCCTTGCGTTGCAGGGGGTTCAAGGTCCTCCTGATGTTCCCTTTTTACTGAACGAATCAGCTTGCTCTCTGAGTTGGAGATCACAAGAGTGGCCTCGTGTTAGCAAGGCCAGTGGGGAGCCACGCTAAAGCTACACTGTCCCCAGTGGTAAGAGCTAAGGCCCAGAATACAGAGGGCTGGCAGTGACAGTTTTCCTGATAACAGTGCTAAGATCTGCCAGTGGCTTCTGAGTTATTATTCATGCATTCTTTGTTTAGTTAAAGGAGCAACTGGACTAGGCTTCTAGCAGATGGGTTCTAGCCCCAATTCTAATATGAACCAATGATAATAGGGCAATAGCTATTGTTTTCTGGGCACTTACTAAGTGCCTTGCTATGTACCTCGCTATGTGTTAAATATTTTATAACCATTACTTCATTTAATCTTCATAACCATCACCAGATGCTGTTGTTATTCTTAGTTCACTGATGTGGAAAATAAGCTGTATGTCCAGGGTCATAGTCTAGGTTTGTTAAGCTCCTAAGCCCCTGCGTTTAACTATTATGCCTACCTGATATGAAGCTATTACCTCAACTGTAGCATCTGTCCTTCTGTGAACCAGTAATCTTGATGACGGCTCACACCAAAGAGAGCTAACTATGTAGCCAGCCGTATTCTAAATACGTTGTGTATAGTACTTCATTTTTACCAGATGGGTACTGTTTTCATCTCCATTTTACAGATGAGGAAGCTAAGGACAAAATCCTAGTTATGTAACCTGCCCAAGGCTATCAGATAGGACAGTAGGGACCCTATTTTGATCCCAGGACATCTGGATGTAGAAGCCACACCCATAATCATCATGCCGTCTGCAGAAGGTAGGTAGTATACTCTTTTCTTACCGTCAGCTTTGTGCATGATTTTCTGAGTGTCCTGGGTAAATACTGAAGTGTGAATTCTGCAGAAATAGGAACCGAGTAAACGTTTTTCTATCCTGGCTCCCTTCTAGTCAATAAATGTATTCTTTTAAAGAGAAGATAATACCTTGTGAAAAGTGTTGATGTGCTGTGATTAAGAAAATATGAAAGAGGCATTCCCCATATTCCTTTCTCCCCTTGAAATGAAAAAGAAGTTTCTGAAAGGGATGTGAGTAAAAGCTCAGACAGAGACATACTGTTGATACTGCTTTTGAAGTATTCCATCCACTGGCGGATCGTGGAATCTCCCAATAGATATATAAATTTTCCTCTCAGGCATTCTTTCATTTCAATTGCAGCCAAACTACAGGAGACAGGATTCCACGTGTCTTTCCAGACATATCCACTGGGAATTGTGGATGCCATTCCAAACTTGCATTGCCTTTTCACTGGAACTGTCTTTTCTGCTAAAGAATCAACAAGATAGGGTCGTCTAAAGTATCACTTTATCCATGAGTATTTAATAAGAACCAACTGTCTTTTTTAGGTATCCTTTTAATAGAGTGTGAGGGTGGAGGAAAAACCTTACTGAAGCATCATTCTCTTAATGGAATAGTTTTCAGAAAAAAATTTTCTCTGGTAAGAATTTTATAACTGATACTCATTAATGTTCATTATAGATAACATGTTTTCTCCCAGAGAAAAAGGCCTTCTGGGTAAAATTTAAGTATTTGTTTGCCTTTTTATGGAAGAAAAGACATCAATTTTTACTTAGTAGTGAAAACTCAATTATCTTGTCATTTAGCCCAATTTACCTCAAAGTTTATCACACACTGTCACAGTGTCTTAAATGCCACCATCAAACTATTAATGCTGTAAGTGCAAAGAGATATAAAGAAAATTAACAATTAATTTGGTTTGAGTCCTGGACAGTCCACATGGATATGGCTGTAGGCTGGAGCAGACTCGTGGGAATCCGGGATAGGCTGGGTACTGACCATTAGTCCCAGGTTTCTGAAGAATCTGGGAATATGATGGACTGAGGTGTTTATCCTTGACAGTCTTGGGGCTGTGATTATTCACCACCCAACGGAAGTGGTTTAATATTTTAATAACTGGCATAATATCTTTGTGTATCCTGGGTAAAAAATGCCATTTCCATCTGTAGATACATAAACACACTTCAGCGTCAATGAGTTTAGTAGCAATTAGCCAGCTGTTGATACTGAACTTAAAGGGACACAAAAATTCCTGCATTAAATCATTTTCGATAGGGATTTCCTAGTATGTTCCCTAGTGGCTAGATTGTAAAAGAATCCGCCTGCAATACAGGAGACCTGGGTTTGATCCCTGGGTCAGGAAGATCTCTTAGAGCAGGAAATAGCAACCCACTCTAGCATTCTTGCCTGGGGAATTCTAAGGACAGAGGAACCTGGTGGGCTACAGCCCATGGGATTGCAAAAAGTCAGACTCAACTGAGCAACTAACACTTTCAGCCAAAGAAATTGAAGAGAAATTAATAAAAGTGTGGAAGTGCTATTTTATATGTTCAAATGGTTTGAAAGGTGGCAAGGACAAAGAGGGGGAAATTGGAATGAACTGAATTATAGATGGCGGGTTAGAAACCTCTGCTGCTGCTGCTGCTGCTAAGTTGCTTCAGTCGTGTCTGACTCTGTGCGACCCCATAGATGGCAGCCCACCAGGCTCCCCCGTCCCTGGGATTATCCAAGCAAGAACACTGGAGTGTGTTGCCATTTCCTTCTCCAATGCATGAAAGTGAAAAGTGAAAGTGAAGTCGCTCAGTCACGTCCGACTCTTAGCAATCCCATGGACTGCAGCCCACCAGGCTCCTCCGTCCATGGGATTTTCCAGGCAAGAGTACTGGAGTGGGGTGCCATTGCCTTCTAGATGGTGATTATTGTGCTTGTAGTGGTGAGGGAAGTGCTAATGGTGGTAGTTGGGGAGGTAAGACCTAGGTGCAAACTGGGAGAGAGTTTTGACATTTGAATGTTGTTGCATCTGATGGGCAAGTAATCTGTTGCCTGATAGACAATGATGAGATTGATGATGAGGGTTATAAATCAGGTTTAGGATTCCGGTCATTTATTTACTTAGGTGATTGGTGTCTTGGCCCACCACAGACAACCCTGATGAGTAGGGTAACATATGATTGGTAGTAGTGAAGAAGTTCTGAGGAAGGAAAAACCCTTTAAATGGGATGAGTGCTAAGTGTGTGTGCTCAAACACAGTTGTGTCTGTCTCTTTGCGATCCCATGGACTGTAGCCCACCAGGTTCCTCTGTTCATGGAATTCTCCAGGCAAGAATACTGGAGTGGGTTGCCATTTCCTACTCCAGGGGATCTTCCTGACCCAGGGATCGAACCCGTGTCTCCTGCATTGGCAGGTGGATTCTTTACTGCTGAGCCACGTGGGAAGCCCCAGCCATCAGTCACACAAAGGGAGGACTTACAGTTACATTTGGAGACAGTAATGGCATCGAACTTTGCCATCATCTCTACACCCACATTTGACCTTGAAGAGACAAATATAAAAATTAATTGGCAAGTGGCCCCAAGATCAGGAAACATAAGAAGTCACATTACCCATTGTTTCAGTTATTTCTTATGATAATAACTGACTACTTTGGCCACAGTTCCAGGCCATTTATTAAATTTCCATTTCTTGGCCTATTAATTCAGGGAGTACAGATCTCCAGAAGGTGTACAAGGTAAATTTTGTGATCCAGAAAGAATATATTAGCACCTAGGCATATTCACACATGTATATTTCTCCTTCTCTTTTAATTTTTATTCTAGTCATATTTTTTTTTTGTTTCAATGGTAAGGGTTAAATATCCAAAATATTTAGGGATGACTGGAGAGTGGGCACTGTCCCCAGATGAATTCACATATCTTTTCTAAAATGGCTCTTCGTAGAGTCCCAAAGTTGATATATTAATACACAATTAATTAATAGCTATTTCCTTTGGATCAACAGATAGGCCAAATCATTACTGTATTTACCCAGAGAGTCTCCAGAAATAATTATTTACCTTTCAAAGAGACTTCTTTCTTGTTTGCTAAGATAGGATACGTCCTTATTTTTGGAGCGCATGTGGGTGAGTGCAGCACAGGGAACGTTTGGAGGCTTCACGCAGTAGAAGGCTTCTTGGTCTCGGGTATCCAGGTATTCACACAGTTCAGCACTTGAATTTAAAACCAGGGCACAGTCAGTACTGACTTGGGAGTTGCCTCTGTTAAACTGGCCTGTGAAGATCACCCTGTCGTAGCCTTGGTTCCTGGCCCTCCAGAGAGCCGACACCCCTTCACTGGGGTGGATGAGCAGGACAGACAGGGACACCTGGCCCTCCCAGAACAGGGGGAAGCTCACAAGGTAGGTGCCATTGTTGAAGTCTGTCACCTTTCCAGAAGCACCCGCCTTCAGGGCTGGGGAGGACATCCTGGCCCTGAGGAAGTCCCCGCCATATTCCTTCCTGCGTCCGAGGCCATCCCTCATCTCCAGCAGGACGTCCAGCCGGTCCCCCCTGCAGTATGTGTCTCGAGGGCTGAGGAGGGTGGCTCTGCTGTGTGCGGCGCTGGTGGTGGAGCCCACGTTGGTGAAGGGTCTGGGTGGGATCAGCTGGTCTAGTTTCTCCACGATCCTCTGTATCCTCAGCTCAGTCTCTGTTGGTGAAGCTATTGGATTCAGTGGTGGTTCAGGATGTGTTTTCATGATGAAATTCCAGTGATGGAGGGGAAAGGGCAACTTGAGTACAGTCCGTAACTGAAATGACAAGGAATACAATAGAGAACACAGAAAGTGTGCCTATTTAACGTGATAATTATGGTAGGTTAGTCAACGTCTCTTTTATCAAATGATGAGTGGTAGAAAAATTAAAAATAAAATGATATTGAGATTACATTATCATCCATGTTTCATAGGAAAAATGATTTTCCTTAAAGCTGGTGGTGGAACTTCACTTTTCACTGGCTGTTGAAAAGTGTTGTTTTTTGTTGTTGTTTTGTTACACCACGCAGCTTGTGAGATGGTTCCCCAACCTGGGGTTGAACTCCTGGGCTTTTGGCAGTGAAAGCACCAAATCCTAACCACTGGACTGCCAGGGAATTCCCATCACTGACTAATCTATTTTGGGTGAGCCATTCTCCGCAAAGAACCCTAGGATCTTCTTTCTTAAAGTGATGATCATAAAATATACATTCACTGGGCAATTGTGAAGACCAAATGAGAAAATGCTTTTTAACTGCATAGCAGAGAACAGATGTTTATTGTTCTTTTATTTTTATCTTAAAATTAGAGTTCAGTCATTTAAATAAATCTTTAAGAAAATTTTCAAGAAGCATAGAGATTTTATGTAATATACAATTATCTGTTTTTTTCTATTTCACTTTTTATACTTTGATTAAACAATCTGTGGTATTTACTAGTAATTCTCAGATTACTGTTTTAGCTAACAGGACATAAGAGACATAGGCTACTTTCTATATTTATTTTCTCATCATAAAATAACACTGACATTATTAAAAGTAAGAGAATGCCACAACTCTACAGAAAATAAAAATCAGTTGTGATTACAGCAACCACTCTTAACAGTTTTGGCAGTTTTTCTCTCATCCTGTGTAACCATTTCATGGGATTGCGAACACACTGAATATTTACTAATTAATTTTGATTAAAAAGAGTGTCATTAAAAACTTTTCCCCTTATGTCCAAATAATATTCCAGCCTATGGACATAGTTTAATATTTCATCTATTCCTATATTTTTAGATATTTATTGTATTCAGCTTTTCTCCATTACTTATAATTCTGTAAAGGACACTTTTGGTATAAATCTTCCCACTAATAGCTCTGAATTTCCAATAAAGGCAGAATATCTTGTGTTGGACTAGGTTACTGTGGTTAACATTTTCACTTTTTATTATTTGACATGTTCTGATTTTTTAAAAATAAAAACATTTTTATTTATCAAATTACAGAGATGTATTAGCAACCAGAAGGTGCCAGGTCCCATTCTAAATGCTTTTCATATGTTAGCTCATTAATCCTCACAATAATATATGAGGTATTTATTTTTATGACCCAATTTTAAGATGATGAAACTGGTTCACCTCAAAGTTAAGAAACTTAGCCAAACCTGCACAGCTAGTCAACAACAGAGTCAAATTTTAATCCCAGGCAAGTATCTCTATAAATGAGCTACCCAGGGACTTCTCTGGTGGTCTACTGGCTAAGAGTCCATGCTCCCAGTGCAAGGGGCCTGGGTTCGATCCCTGGTCAGGGAACTAGATCTCACATGCCACAACTAAGGAATTCACTTTCTGCAACTAAAAGATCTCACACACTGCAACTAAGACCCAGCACAGCCAACTAAATAAATGAAAAAATTACATGTATATATATAAATGTATATATGTATATGTGTGTGTGTGTGTGTGTGTGTGTATACATGCCTACATACATATGAGCTGCCCAGTATTGCAAGTATGCAATAAGGCTAGAATTCTCTTTCACTGCTGGTTTAGGTGCAAATTGGCACCGCATGTCTGGAAAACAGGTCTACAGCATATATTAGACCTTTAACAATGTTCACTGCATTTACCAATAATTCTACTTCTGAGAACTCAGTGAATCATAGTAATACCTCTGAATTTCCAATAAAGGCAGAGTAGCTTGTATTGGACTAACTTTGCTGTAGATAACAATGATAAATTCTAGATACTCCCCTCCTCCCTGCACATCTCTTTTAAAAGCACTGGAGAGTGACCACAAACTGACAGATGCCAGAGGAGAGCTGAAATGTGAAAGAAGGAGCTACGCTGAATTTGCGTAATAAAAAAGTGCCAACTGAGTTTCTTCACTCTGAAGTGAAATTATACCAAAAGTGACACTTAGGTCTTCAGGAGGGAATGAAAAGCCCCAGAAATGGTAAATATGTGGGTTAACATAAAATACTATGTGTTTATCTTTTAATTTCTTTAAAATGCATATAATTATTTAAAAACTACAATTCTGTAATATTATAACAACTATAGCATAATGAATGAGTTGGGGAGTAAATGGGAATAAATTATTTAAAAGTTATTATAGATTATGTGAAGTAGCACAATATTAACTCTAAAACTTAAGAATATACATTGTGATCTCTAGAGAAACCACTTTTAAAAAAAACTTAGAGCTATAAAAATAATAGCGAAACTAAAAGGACATACTTAAAAAAAAAAATCAATCCAAAGGAAGGAAGGAAATGGGGAATAGAGGAATAAAAATCAGAGTGGCCAGACAGAAAATAAATAGCAAAATGTTGGACCTAAATCCACTCATATTAATCATTTCATTAAAAGTAAGTATACTAAACACTTCATTAAAGGGCAGAGATAATCATACTGCTTTGGAATAGTAGAGTTTGCAGATTTTTAAAAGACAGTATGTATGCATAAAATAATGTTTTGTTATCAATGCATTCATTTGTATGTATTTTGAAATATTTAAAATATTTTGGTATTAAAAGTTATAGTTTGGCATTAAAATTTATGGTATTATCAAATTTTGGAAGAATTTTTGTTTAGTAAACGTGATCAATGTTTTAGTATTCGAGATAATTCATTTATAAAATGGTGAAGCTGTTTTATTTTCAGCTATGTGATTAGTAATACATTCTAGAAAAAAGTTTTACTAGAATGATTTCTAATAAATGGAGTGTTAAATTTTTTTAAATGCAGAGATAAAACAGTAAGACCCAACTACTTGCTATCTATGAGGAATGTAGGTTAAGTATTCAGATACCTATAGGTTGAAAGTGTGGAGAAGGCAATGGCACCCCATCCCAGTACTCTTGCCTGAAAATCCCATGGACGGAGGAGCCTGGTAGGCTGCAGTCCATGGGGTCGCTAAAGAGTCAGACACGACTGAGCGACTTCACTTTCACTTTTCACTTTCATGCATTGGAGAAGGAAATGGCAACACACTCCAGTGTTCTTGCCTGGAGAATCCCAGGGAAGGGGGAGCCTGGTGGGCTGCCGTCTATGAGGTCACACAGAGTCGGACACGACTGAAGTGACTTAGCAGCAGCAGCAGCAGCAGGTTGAAAGTGAATGGATAAAATAACCAGTATGTCATTAAAGCATAAAAAAGCTGTTATTAATGTTAAAGTAGACTTCAAGGCAAAGAGTATCACCAGACATAAAGATGGACACCCTAGAGTGATAAGAGGGTCAATTTGTCTGAAAACATAACAACCTTAAATGTGTACATGCCTACATATACATGTATTTATATGTGAAACAAAAACTGTCAGAACTAAAGGGAAAAATAGAGAAAGCCACAATTATAATTAAAAATTAGACAAATCACTCTCAGTAGATGCTATAGGAACTAAATTAAAAAATCACTAAGTACCGAGAGGATCTGAAGAACATTATTATAGTAACATTTTTTAACTATCACAGCACATTACCAGACATTTTTAAATTGCTACAACTTCATGTGAAAATCGTAAGTGATTTCAGTAGAGTAAAATAATATTCTCTGCGCAAACTCTTTTGGTAGAAAAAAAAACAGGAAAATTCTGATTCAAGGTGAAGGAATAAACACATGTTGTAACCTCGCCTGGGCTTCCCTGGTGGCTCAGATGGTAAAGAATCTGCCTGCAATGCCAGAGACTGGGTTCAATACCTGGGTCGGGAAGACTCCCTGGAGAGGGATATAGTAACCCCACTCCAGTATTCTTGCCTGGAGAATCCCATGGACAGAGGAGCCTGGTGGGCTACAGTCCATAGGGTCGAAAAGAGTCAGATACGACTGAGTGACTAACACTTTACCTTTCTTTCCTAGCTTTGCTTTCCCACCATAAGATCATATAAATGGCAGAAAAGAACTTAACAATTTTCTAACTATTCTGGGAAATAGGAAGAAACAACTTATATGGACCAGAACTTACAAGCAATCTCCTGTAAACAGAAAGGCAGATGAGATTAGATCAAGGAAGACTATGGCTGCCAACGCATATAGGTGAGGCTTCGGTAAAGAAGGAAGTCACTCCAGAGACATTGCCAGCGTGGAGGAGGTTGGTAACTGGAGTGGGAGGGGTTGAGGGGAGGCCCATAGGAGGACAAACCACGCAGGTTGATACCTTCGTATTTCCCCACCTGTGCTGGGCCAGGCAGCTAGGAACAGGGAATGCTGTACTCTCATGAGAATAAAAACTATAGATATTTAAGTTGGGGAGGTCAGTAGGACCCAGTGTGCCTGGCAACACTTTAGGCGACCGGGGAGCACTTATGCCACACACATGCTGGAGGAAACAGATAATGGCAGCCCGGACTGGCCACCACAGAACTTCAGGTGTAAGAATGCACACAAACGAGAATCGGCAAAAACTTTCATCGCAGGTAACTCCCTGGCTGTCCAGTGGTTAAAACTCTGCACTTTCACTGCAGGGGGTGCAGGTTCCAAGTTCCTGGTTGTGGAACTAACAGCTTGGTCAAAAAATAAAAGCAACTCTGAGAGAGAGGTATTATCAAGTTCAGCAAAGGGAAGACATCCAAGGGAAGGAACAGAATTAATACAAAAATAAAAACAAAGCTTTAGAACAAGCATACTTTCTGGCCTCAGAGAGATCTAGATGATATTGGATCTACGAACTAATAAGTCTTTTGAGATTTTGGAAAGTAAGACCCTATTGTTCCTTATGCCAAGTCAGTAGGATTCCTTTATTCCAGCAGCAAGCAATTAGAAAATGTGTTTAAAAGAACAGTCATTACAATAGCAACAAAATAATTATGACATACCAAGGTGTCAATCTAACCAAAGATGCCTAAGACCTGAATGCAAAAGTTATAAAATTTAGTGAAAGATGTTGAAGAAGACCTATGTAGGTGGAGAGAGATGACATGTTGATAAACAGCACAATAATATTATAAACATGTCAGTTTTCTCAATTTGATCTATATGGCTAATGTAATGCACATATAATTTAAGTAGAATTTTTTACTAAATTTGACAGACTGATTCCAAAACATGTAAGAGGGAAGGCCAAGACTGGCTGAAAACCTTCTAAAGTAGGTTAAGCAAGGATAACTTGACCTCTAAGTTTTCAAAACTAATTATGAAGCTCTGTTAATTACAGCCATGCATTATTGATACAGGGAAGCCAAACTGATCAATGGAATAGAACAAAGAACCCACAGAGGGACCTGTACTTATTCAAATTTTTGATATATAATAAAAATGACCTGATATATCAGCTTGGAAAGAAAGGATTACAAAATGGAAAAAGCTGGAAAAAGTGGTTATCCATACAGAAATAAAAGAAGAATCAGCTGAAAAATCCACGTACATTAAGGGTTCAGTGTCTAAATAAAGCAAACTTTAAAACTGAAAGTAGAATATTTAGATAAATAATTTGACACAGGTGTAGGAAAAGGTTTATTAGTATTTAAAAAGCATTAACAGTGAAAAAACACAAATAAATTTTACTATATACACCAAGAAGTTCCTTGTGCATGTATGCTCAGTTGTGTCCAGCTCTTTGCAACCCATTGGACTGTAGCCCACTAGGCTCCTCTCTCCATGGAATTTTCCAGGCAAGAATACTGAAGTGGGTTGCCTTTTCCTACTCCACAGAATTTCCTTAGAGAAGGTGTAAAGACAAGCTAAATCTTGGGAGGAGACGGCTGCAACACAAATATAAGGGATGAAGAGTGTGAGTGTAGACACACACACACACACACACACACACAACATTATCCTTTCCCATATTGCATAATGATTATCAAGTAGTTCTTAAAAGTTGAAACTCCCCTTCTAGACTCTATAGGTCTGCTTGTTTGGACTTTTCTAGAACGAGTGAAGTGTCACATAAAATATAGTTTTGTGAAACACAAAAAGAAAGCAATTCCTACCTTCGTGGAGTTTTGGATAACTGCAAAAGTGATCCAAGAGGCTAAAATAAACACCAATATCAACAGTGACTTGTGATTTGCTATTCTCATTGTCATGATCAGGATCCTAAAAGAGACAATGCAAAAACAGGCCCAAATACACAGCACCAGAAAAGAAATGCAGAAATACTTGAAATGTTCTCTTGATTCTTCTTTCCTCAGATGTTACATCCAGAATGGAAACGTGGTCCTCCCGCTGCCCTTGCTGTGTGTCTGCTTCCCTTATTTATCGGCTTGTACCTTCAAGAGAAGCACTATTCTGAGAACGGAGCCCATCTTGGAGTCTAAAAATTGAGGAACTAAGAACCTGATGGACGCAAGTGTGCTCATTCTTAGGGGGAGTTTCCAGGCTATGTGTCGTCTAACAGGCTTCCTGTTCTCTTCCCGTAAGAACAAAGAACAGACATAAAACATCCCAATAAATACTGACTGTGATAATCGCATTATTTGTGGCCATTTTAAACTACTTGATTTTTTCTAGCTTCCTTTTTACTAATGTGTTCGTAGGTTCCCCCTTTCTTGTCTTACTAGCCTTTCTAGCACCCCTCAAGCTTGAGAAGATGTACTTTAAAATTCAGATTTCTCTCTTAAGAAATGTTTTAGGCTTTCTCAATGTTTTCCTATGGTTACATCTTCATTTCTGTCTTTGCCCTGGAATTTCAAGTTGTCTTTTCATATCAGTTGGCTTAAACACTGCCCTTTGAAAAGTTTCCTTGTCTCAAAATTTTTTCTCCCCTTGAAGCAACTCCTACCCCAATACCCAGTTTAAACACAGAGGTTAGAAGTTTCTGCACCCAAGAATAAATGTTGCCCCTTTCCCTCACCTCCCCAATTTTGCAAATATTTTCATACCTTCAGTTTGAGGACTTTGCATAACTCCATACACAGGAACTACTGTTGTAAGGCTTTGTTCTGAAGCCACCGGTGTATTACTGGGGTACGTCTCCTCTGTGCCAAGACAAATCACAGGTATACGTTGCAGTCTGCATGCTTTGAGCTTAGATCCATAGCCCTCTTCTCGGTTCAGGTAAGGTGATTTGCCAGCTCCACCTTAAGGAAGTATGTGGAGCACAACTACAGCTCTCAGTTCACACAGAGGTGGGGAGGAGAAATGAAATTCTCAGTATGCTTAGATGAGAGTTTTCATGTTCTTAGACTTGTTTAGTCTAATCTTAGTAAATGTACAATAAATATCCAACAAAAAGTGTGAATGAAGTTTGAATAGTCATCCCTGGGAAGCTGAACCACCTCGTCTCCGTCTGAGCCTTGTCATCAAGATCCAGCTGCCAGGATTCAAGTGTATATTATCTAGTACAGAATAGGTACTCAGTAAAATTTGCTGAATAAATTTGAAAGAACCTCACACACAACACAGGCAAGACAATGATATTGACTCGCTCTCAGACCAACAGAGTGACAGCTTATAGTCCTGGGTTTGAATCCATCTGGGATTTGTATTCCTTTTTAAAATCTAATATTTATTTACTTGTTTGGCTGTGTTGGGTCTTAGTTGCAGCACACAGGAGCTTTTAGTTGTGGCATGCAAACTCTTCGTTGCATGGTGGGATCTAGTTCACTGACCAAAGATTGAGCCTGAGCCCCTGCATTGGGAGTGCAGAGTGTTAGCCACTGGGATTTGTATTCTTGAACCGATAGAAATGGTGTCAGAAGGAGCAGGTGCCCAGGACAAATGCACTGGTGCTCATAGAAGCAATAGCCGATTACACTGTGGCCTCCTCTACACTTTCATTTATGCTGTCACACCCAGGAAGTTAAACCTCTTTAAAAATCTACTCTATCCTTTCAGTCATTATGTATAAACAAGAAATCAAGACCTGTTTCACAAGGATCTTCAGGATTTTGATAATCCTCCCAACATCCTTGATCCCACTCTGTGAAACTGACCTGAACAATACTTCTTATGTCTTTACATAATGACTGTTGAAAAAACTGTTTTAACCTTGTGTGACTGGGTCCAGGTTGCTCACTTCTTTCCTAGAGATAAAGCCTTTAATAAGAGATAAATATTTACAGACAATCTGATTTGGCTTCTCCATAGGAGACTGGTGCCAGTAACCATCCACGTTCCCAGCTTTCTCTGAGACATGTAGATGTATGGATTTTAATTTGTTTTAGTCACATCAATATTGATATTTAATGTTAACCTGATGTTGGTATAATAGATATGTTTGACTTGAGGGAAGCTCAGTCAGGAGAGTTTAAATGATTTGTCTAGGTCATCTAATGAGCTTTGAAACAGAGTTGAGGCCAGGATTCCTGCCACATTAACCTCTGATTCAGAGCCCTTTCCAATACTCATCATGTCTCCAACACATGCGGTAGAACCAAGTTCAGGTAGATCCTGGGGTTCATATGTCTATTTTCCATTATGCTTCAAAGAAATGTCTCTCTCTCTCTCTCTCTTTTTTTTGGTACCACCTTTTAATTTGCTCAAAAACCTGGTATGAGCACAATATATTGCTCTTTTTGCAGTGAGTATGTAGTTTCCTCATCATCTTTGAATAGTTTCCTTTCCCCTACATTTATGGGTCTAAATGAGGAGTCAGAATAGGAGAACTTGGTCAGAGGTAGGAACATGGAGCCATGAGTTCATACAATAAAGCATAGCCCAGGAAAGCGTCAGTTTGTTGGAGGTGTGAGTAGGGTAAGAGTAGTTTTACCTCGACTGGGGTCTAAAGGAGCCCAAGCAAACTGGGTAGACAGTCCAGGATTATGCAAAGCAAAGAGCAGATGTCCAGGGAACATGTCGTGACTACTGAGCCAGAAGTTAGAGAAGTGGCTGCTGTGGCCTCAGGAATCAAACAAGATGCACCTCATTGCTGAGGAGCCCACACTGAAAGGTGGGAAGTCTCATGTCCGTGGGACCTGAGTACAAAGGGAGAGTCCTTGTGCCCAGAAGGAGGATAGAAGATGCAATATCAAGAAGTCTCAAGGTTCCAGAAGTGAGTACTTGACATCGGACTCCATGTCACAGTGTAATGGTGGAGGGCACAGACTGCAGCTCAGCCATGCTGATGGATGGGAAGGGTTAACACTGAGGCAGATAGAGGGGTAGGCCATTCACCATGACCCCAGATTAACTAGTCTTCCATTTGGGAACAGACCTCTCTTCCATTTTCAGGTATTGTGGAAAATTATCTGAAGTTCAGAGTGACTGCTATGCACCTAACACTCTTTGAGAAAGGTGGTGACTCCCTGACTTCAGACTATATTGCAAAGCTACAGTAATCAAAACAGTATGGTACCAGCACACAACAGACACAGATCGATAGGATAGGATTGACAGCCTAGAAATAAATCCACACACTATAGTCAATTAATCTGTGACAAAGGAGGCAAGAATATATGGTGGAGAAAAGACAGTCTCTTCAGTAAGTGGTACTGGGAAAACTGAACAGTCACATGTAAAAAAATTAAATTAGAAGATTCTTTAATACCATATACAAAAATAAACTCAAAATAGATTAAAGACCTAAATGTAAGACCAGATACTATAAAACTACTAGAGGAAAACACAGGCAGAACACTCTTGACATAAAGCAATTTTTTTTTTTTGGTGGCTCCTTCCTCTAAAATAAAGGAAATGAAAGCAAAAATAAACAAATGGGATCTAACTAAACTTAAAAGCTTTTGACAGCAAAGAAAACCATTGATGAAATGAGAAGGCAACCTACTGAACAGGAGAAAATATTTGCAATTGATATGACCAATAAGTGATTAATATCCAACATATATAAGCAGCTCATGCAACTCAATATCAAAGAAAACAAACAACTCTATTAAAAAATGTACAGAAGAACTGAATAAATATTTTTCCAAAGAGGAAATGCAGATGACCAATGAGCGGATGAAAAGATACTTAACATTGCTAATCACTAGGGAAATGTAAATCAAAATCACAATATCACCTCCAACTTGGCAGAATGGCTATCATCAAAAAGTCTTCAAATTATAAATTTTGGTGAGAATGTGGAAAAAAGGGAAGCTTCCTACATGGTTGGTAGGGATGTAAATTGGTATAATTGGATGTAAATTTTATATATATATATATATATATATATACACACACACACATATATACACACACACACACACACACAAACACACACACATACATACACACAATGGAATACTACTCAACCATAAAAAAAACAAATTTTGCCATTTGCTGCCACATGGATGGAATGGATGGACCTGGAGGACATTATGCTAAGTAAAATAAATCAGACAAAGATAAACACTGTATGATATCACTTATATATGGAATCTAAAAAATACAATTAAACTAGTGAATGTAACATAAAAGAAGTGAACTTACAGATACAGAGAACAAGCAATTGGTTACCAGAGGTGGGGAGGGGCAATATAGGGGTAAAAGAGTGGGAGGTACAAACTGTTGGGTATAAGATAGACTCAAGGATGTATTATACAACACAACAAATATTTTGGAAGAACTGTAAATGGAAAGTATCTTTAAAATTGTATAAAAATAAAAAAAGGTTAAAAAGGTGGTGCATGCATGCATGCTCAGTCACTCAGTCATGTCTGACTCTGTGACCCCGTGGACTGTAGCCTGCCAGGTTCCTCTGCCCATGGGATTTTCCAGGCAAGGATCCTGGAGTGGGTTGCCATTTCCTTCTCCAAAAATGTGGTGAAATAGTGGCATCAAGCTGTTTCATTATGCCTAAGTCATTGCTACCTGGCCACTTGTATCATAGATGGGTACTTGTTTCAAAGGCAACAGGTTGAGATCCTGGCATGAGAACCCTGCAAAATATGAGTGCTCCCTTTTGATGGTCATTGCTTGCATTCATATCTCCTATTTGCTGCAGTTTGAAAGAGACACACACGTACATGTGGGGAAGGAAGCAGTTGGTGGGTTCGCTTTGAGAGACGCATGGATCAGATAATGGCTAACATTTATCTGAAGAATTGTTAGTTACCTGGCCCTTTTCCAGTGCTGTTTGTGCACTAGCATGCCTGTGTGCTCAGTCTTGTGCAATTCCTTGTGTTCCCATGGGCTTAACCCACCAGACTCCTCTATCCATGGCGATTCTCCAGGCAAGAAACTGGAGTGGGTTGCCATTTCCTCCTGCAGGGGATTCTTCCTGACTCAGGGGTCGAACCGCATTGCAAGCAGATTCTTTACCTGCTGAGCCACTGGGGAAGCCTGTCATTATACACTAATCCACTTAATTCTCAGAGTTTCACTATGAAGACATCACCATTTTCAGGTGAGGACACTGGGGCACAGGATGCTTAAACATTAGCTAAGATCACAAAATCTTTATAAGGAAGAGGCAGGCCATGAAGCCAGATCTCCAAAGCTGCATTTTTTATTCACCCCAAGGTCTGGCCAACAGTCATGAAACAGAAGACGTGAGACAGCAGAATCCATGCAGCAGAGAGAGAAAGTAGAAAGTAGCTAGATGTTCACAGCAGCAAGAAAAGCAAAGACAGAAAGTCACTACTTGGTGCTGCACAAGGAGACCCTGTTCCTGCTAGTGAGGCTGCTCCCAGCCCACTCCTAGGGCTTGCAGTGTGTCCTGAAGCAAGGTCACCAGCATCCAGGATCCAGTGCCTGATGACCTGAGGAGGAGCTAATGCAATGATAATAGAAGTAAAGAATAATAAATAAATAATAGAAAAATAATAAATAGAGATAAAAAATTGTGCACAATACATGTAATGTGCTTGAATCAGCCCCAAACTCTCCTCCCTCTCCCCCATTCCCTTGGTCCGTGGAAAAACTGTCTTCTATTAAACCAGTCCCTGGTGCTAAAAAGGTTGGGGACTACTGTCCTGAAGGTCCTTCCAGGTAGGTCCTCAGCAATGCTTTCCATCCCTGTGAGGAGCTGGAGTTGGGAGGCTGGGCAGAAGACTTTCATCTCACTTTCCAGATTCTCAGACAGGATTCAATTCTGAAACATGAGAAACTGTCCAAATTATATGAAACCAGCTACCCATATTGCAAATGTAAGTTGTTAGCTTTTTATTCACTGGCAACAGAAAGCATGTTTTTCGTGAAGATGAAAAAATAAAGCACAAGAAAACCATGAATATCTTTTTCAAATGCCCTAGACTCTGATAGTTTTGGTGATCCTAGCAGCATGTGTCCAGGGGTTTTTGTAGATGACTAAATGAATGTGCTTGTTCAAAGAGTGATGTGACCAGTTTCCGGAAAAACTTGGATGGATCTGCATAGCTGGAACAGGAGGATATGGGTATCTGGCCATCTAGTCAGTTTTTGACCAAATGTTGAATAACAGGTTTGCCCAGTTGACATCTTAACTCCAAGACAGAATGAAGAGGAACTTACTTTAAAAATCTACATGCAGTCTTGCCCTTCAGGATTGACTGGAACCCAAGACCTTTTTTTAGTTATATGATTGTAAAACCAGTGTATGTATTTTTTCTTATGAGAATGTGAATGAAGTAGAGTGACTTAAACACACATTTCAGAATGAGAAGTACTCAATTTTCTACTATAAATAGGGCTTCCCAGGTGGTGCAGTGATAAAGAATCCATCTGCCAATGAAGGAGATGCAAGAGACATGGGTTCAATCCCAGGGTCAGGAAGATTTCCTGAAGTAGGAGATGGCAGCCCACTTCAGTATTCTTGCTTGGGAAATTCCATGGACAGAAGAGCCTGGTGGGCTACAGTCCATGGGGCTGCAAAAGAGTTGGACATGACTGAAGGACTGAGTGTGCACACACACACAATAAATAGGTCTATTGTTAAGATAAATCATTTCTCTGTGTGAGAACACTGTAGTAATAATTGCCCTAGTCAAGATTTGCTGATGAATCCTAAAATCACTGGGTGGAAGTTTGAAACAAGAATAGCTTTCCATCAATACATTTATTAATTTCAAAGTGAAAAATAGTAACTTTGTGTTGAAAACCAGCAGACACTGGCTTATGCAAGTGGTCAAGATTAATATCAGCAGAAATAAGACAAATCTTTCATGATATTGTACCGAGAAGGACATACTACTTCTGTATTATTCTTGAGAAAACTGCATGACCCAGATCTAATTATGAGAAAATATTGGATAGCATAAAATGGAGGGACAATTGACAAAATAACTCACAAATACTCTTCAGAAGTGTCATGATCATGAAAAATAATGTGAAATTAAGCAGCTTTCAGAGATTGGAAGACACTAAGGAAACATGATGACTGAATGCAATGTGGGATTCTTAAATTGGGTTCTGAAACAGAAAAAGGACTTTTCTGGAAACACTGGTGAAATTCAAATAAAGTGCCTAGTTTAGCCACTCATGTACCAAGGTTAATTTCTTGATTTTGAACATATTTATAATGATTATACTAGATGTTATCATTGAGAGAAGCTGGCTGAAGGGTATATGAGAACTCTCAGTATTATTTTTAAACTTTTCTGTAATTATAAAATTATTTAAAAATTAAAAGTTTAAAAACTTTTTCAAGTGGAGAAAATAATATATTATTCCATGAAATGGTTCATTCTCTCCCGTGTCATCTACTAAATGACTTACCAAATAGACAATTTATCATGTTCACACAGATTGTCACTGCCACTTCTATCATTTCACACTGCCACCTATACCTGGTATATTTTGGGGCTTTTCATCCTGTTTGGTCTATTTTTCATCTGTAAATGTTATTCTTTGAGGGTTTATTTTGCTTTATTTATTTATTTTTTTTTTGTAGAAAAACATGGCTCTATACAAATATAAAGATACATACATCTTATCTGCTGGGATAACTCTCCTTTTGTTGCTCTCATTTTTCAAAATTAGGTTTCTAGGTACTCCTCCCCACCTCTCCCCACACTGTTAACTATCAGTGTTCCTGGGAGTTAGGAAGATGGGATACTAACAGAGAAAGGTGAGTCTCTCACTTGATTCAGCACTGGAGATGCCACAGAAGTAAGAGGAGCTGGTCTATTTCAGATATTAATGAAAACTGAGATATCCCTAGGATTTGAGTTCTGATGTGCCTGATGGAGGTGAAGGTCTAAGGAGAGGAAGCAAACCTAGGGCAGAAAAAGGCTGGAAGCTATGGGTAGGGTAAAGATTCAGGTGAGGGTTCTGACTCCTCTTAATTTCCTTACAAGGCCCTACTTAGAACATAGATTGCCGTCTTGTTACTGCAGGGCAGAGTAATAGCAACTTCTCCCAGCACCCAGGGGGGAGGCAGTGTAGTAACATCCGGCACCACTAGGGGGCCCTGAGGTCAGCAGAGAGGTGAAATCTGCTTATGCAAATGAAACTAGCTTGTGAGCTAGTCCTGAACTTTAACCTCTTCCCGTTGCTATGGGGGCAGGCCTGTCATTTGTTTCAGATAGTACTTCATTGTATGGGATTTTCCTATATATTATAATAATGCATGCTTAGTATCCCCAGTCCCTTGCCTCAAATACCTGCGGTAACAAGTGTCATTGGAGCAACCCCTGAATTTCCCTCGCATGCTTCTAAAAAACTGATTAGATCACAAGACCATTACAGCGCTCGGGAAACAGCCCTTGGGTGGAGTTACAGAAAGGCCACTGAGGGTTGGATGTGTAAGTAACAGAAAGGGACATTGTTGAGGACAGATCAAAACAAGCTTTTAGCACTAAAGAACCCTTCTAAGAAGCACTGCAAATTCTCTGCCAATGGCACAAGTTAAGGCATGGAATTTGGTCTGTTCTCCTGGGAAGACATGATTGTTGATACCAGTAACCCCAGGGAAATGTGACCTCACAGGAAAAAATAATGAGACATCTGAAGAGCACAATTCCTATATAAAACAGGAGAAAAGTAATGGGCCACAAAGACCAAGAATTAGAATTAAGCATGATAAATATCATTCGAGAGAGAGAAAGAAGAGATACCAGTAGCCTGACTGTAAAGCAGAAATGAGCATTCATTAAGAAGAACAAGTGGAAGAGTCTTGATTTAAAATATATTGATATTTTTATTAAAATATATAATAACCAAAATAAATAATAATTGAGTGAAAAGGCAGAATGTATACAAAAATCAAATTAGTAACCTGGCAGGTCAGTTTGAAGATCAGGTTGAAGAACTCTCCAGAAATCATCAAGAAGGAGTTGAAAGAATGTGAAAGACAAGTTGAAAGAAATGGAGCAAAGAAGTGAAAATGTCAATATCCAGACTTAATAAGAATACCAGAAAGGTAGGGTAAAAACTAAGGAAACAGAGACACTACCTTATTTTTAAGTACATATGAAAATCAAAATTACTGGTCACAAGGAAAATCTCAATAATGTTTAAATTCATCATTTATATATAAAGCACAATGAAATCACAAAATATTTGACAGTGAATAACAATGAAGATACTTTATATCAAACATTATAGAAAGCCTCCAAGTTGTATTAAGGGAGAAATATCTAACTGAAGATGCAGCTATTAAACAGCAATAAAAATTAACAGTAAATGAGCTAGAGGTCCAAGTTAAGAACAGAAAAAAAGAACATAGTAAACCTGAAAAAAGTAGAAGTAAGGAAGTCATAAATATAGAAGCAGATACTATAGGAAATGAAACAAAGAAATGATAGAAATGATCAACAGAATAAAAAGCCAATTCTTAGAACAAAACTTAAAACAAGCAACTGTCTAGTAAATTTGATCAAGAGAAAGAGATAAACTATATAGGACTCTCCAGATACTGAACATGGGAGGACAGAGGAACAAACAATATTTTCCTTCCTGACAACCACATTAAAATTTGATAAAAGAAATGTGATCGTTTCAACTGAGGTTAAAGAGAAAAGCCAACGAAACGCAGCACTCATTCATAACTTAAACACAAAACAATATAAAAGCAACTTCTCAGCAAACTAGGAATTGAAGGAAACAATTAGTGTAACACAGGATATTTATTAAATCAAGTACATTACACTCATCTGTGAAATCTTAGAGGAATTCATACTAAAGTTGGGAACAAATTAAAGTTGCTTGTCATTACAACTTTTATCCCCTATTGTCCTGGAGTTGTGATGAAAGTAAGAAGACTTGAGGTGGGGGCGGGTATTTGGGGGAGAATGACAAAAGAGAGAAAATAAGAACATGTTCTGTTTGACGACATACAAGACCACATAGACAAGCTGTGAACTATTGGAGATAATAAGAAAGTTTGATCAAGATGTTTGATTTAAGATTGTGAGTTGAATAGTGCCCACCCAAAATTGAAGTCCACCTGGCACCTCAGATTGTGACCTTATCTGGAAGGAGGGTCTTTGTAGATATAACTACATAAGGATCTCAAGATGGAGTCGTTCTCAGTTTAGGTTAGACCCTAAATTCAGTGACTGACGTCCTTGTGAAAATGAAGAGGACGCAGAGGCAAAAATGCCAGGTGGAGATGGAGGCAGAGACTGCAGTTATGCTGGCACAAGCCAAGCAATGCCTGGGCTCACTAGGAACTGAGACAGGCCAGCCAGGATTCTCTCCTGGAGTCTTCAGAGGGGTGTCATTGTGCTGACACCTGATTTCAGATGCCCTGCCTCTGTGACAGAATAAATACATGTGGTTTTGGCCATATAGTTTATTACACTTTGTTATAGCAGCCCCTAGGAAACTAATCAACATAAAAAGTCAATTTCTTTCTAAGCAGTAATAATGACCAATTAAATATATAATAATAAAAATTTATATTTGCAGTAACATCTAAAATTAACATGGGACATAAAACATTTTTATGGTAACATTATAAAATACTGAAAGACATCAAAGAAGATCTGAATAAATGAAATGTATGTCATGTTTATGAATACAAAGGTTTAATATCATGTCAACTGCAACTCTGCCCAAAGTTCTGTCAGATCTCTATCAGCTGACTCTAATTATTATATAAAAAGAGCAACAGCCCAAAAGTAAGTAACCAAATCTGCAGAAGCAGCTCAAAATAAAAGGCCTACCCTACGAGACATCAGTTTATTAAAAAGCAACTGAAATTAATATAGTCTGGTATTTGCACCAGATGGCCAACACTGAATCAGATTAATTATATTCTTTGCAACTAAAGATGGAGAAGCACTATACAGTCAGCAAAAACAAGACTGGGAGCGGACTGTGGCTCAGATCATGAACTCTTTATTGCCAAATTCAGACTTAAACTGAAGAAAGTGAGGAAAACCACTAAACCATTCAGGTATGACCTAAATCAAATCCCTTATGACTATACAGTGGAAATGAGAAATAGACTCAAAGGATTAGATCTGATAGACAGAGTGCCTGAAGAACTATGGACAGAGGTTTGTGACATTGTATTGGAGACAGGGATCAAGACCATCCCCAAGAAAAAGAAATGCAAAAAAGCACAATGGCTGTCTGAGGAGGCCTTACAAGTAGCTGTGAAAAGAAGAGACATGAAAAGCAAAGGAGAAAAAGAAAGATATATTCATCTGAATGCAGAGTTCCAAAGAATAGCAAGGAGAGATAAGAAAGCCTTCCTCAGTGATCAGTGCAAAGATATAGAGGAAAACAATAGAATGGGAAAGACTAGAGATCTCTTCAAGAAAATTAGAGATCCCAAAGGAACATTTCATGCAAAGATGGGCTCGATAAAGGACAGAAATGGTATGGACCTAAC
>SJYQ01011362.1:521-10918 GCA_006410935.1 Redunca redunca | reverse complement strand
CTCTCTCATCTCTCCATTTATTTACATGTCCTTCAGTTTCTTTCTGTGATATTTTGTAGTTTTCAGTGTATAGGTCTTGCTTGTCTATTGTCAGGTTTATCACTAGGTATTGCATATTATTTTAATATTTTACTTCTCATAGTTATTAGTAGATGGGTTGATCTGTATTATCTTATTCTCTGTGGTGAGTAGAAATTCTATGGTCACTTATTTTTCCTAATCTTACTTAACCTCTTGGCAATATCTTACTTAGCTGATCACTTCTTCATTAAATATATATATTTGGCTTCATAGAAGTCTTAGTTGTGGCATACAGGGTCTTTAGTTGCAACATGTGGGATATAGTTCCCTGACCAGGGAATGAGCCTGGTTTTCCTGCACTGGGAATGCAGAGTCTTAGTCCAGGGAAATCCCAGTTCTTCATTGTCGAAATCATCTCTTATCTCTGTAGCACCATATTCCCCTGACTTTTCCTCTTATTCCTCCTTCTCAAACTGTTTTAACTCTTGATTTGACCTCAAAATATTAAAATGTCTCAAGTTAAGCTCTATTTCTTCCATTTTTTTATTCTATAGTTTCTCTTTTTGTATTCTTCATTAGCATTAAATCCTATCTATTTGCTGACATCATGATTTTTCCAGTAGTCATGTATGGATGTGAGAGTTGGACCATAAAGAAGACTGAGCACTGAAGGATTGATACTTTCAAGCTGCAGTGTTGGAGAAGACTCTTGAGAGTCCCTTCGACAGCAAGGAGATAAAACCAGTCAATCCTAAAGGAAATCAACATTGAATATTCACTGGAAGTATTTTTGTTGACGCTTCAATACTTTGGTCACCTGTTGTGAGAGACAACTCATTGGAAAAGACCTTGATGCTAGGAAAGATTAAGGAGGAGAAGGAGACGATAGAGGACAAGATGGCTGGATGACATCATTGACTCAATGGAGATAAGTTTGAGTAAGCTCTGGGAGTTGGTGATAGACAGGGAAGCCTGGTGTGCTGCAATCCATGGGGTCACAAAGAGTCAGACATGACTGAGCAACTGAATTGAACTATGAAGCCAGAATTTTCATAGTGGACTGTATATGACTTCTTACATTATTTTTGTATATATTTAATCATTGCCTTGTTGATTCTGGTTCAAGGGGCTTTAGCTATTTTAGAATATCACTCTAACAAATCTTTGCAGCTTTCGATATCTAACTGATATTAAAATTAATATGTGATTTGAAAACCGTTTTTCTCATCAAATCAGTGATTAAATAGTGCCAAATAGAGGCAGAAAACTGTAGTGCTATGGTAGACGTTTTATTCAGGATCATCAATAGCCATTAATCAATACTTAAGTAATCATCTTAAGAGTACTATTGCTCAAAATAATATTTGTTACTTTATTTTCAAGAGTTTTATATGATATTTTTCTTTGTTTGTGAGAGAAAGAGCATTTTTACATTTTTTTCTGCACTGGAAAATAAGTTTATTGAGATACTACCAGTTGTGCAATCTGTTCTGACATTAGGCTCCCTCTTCCTTTGTAATTCTGTCCTTCTTGAGTTGTCCCATGAATGTTTTCTTGTCCTCCACAACCTGGAAGCTGTGCAGGCCAAATTTGGAGGTGGGATCAATAGACTTGAAATCATCTTCTCTAGGGCCCACCATTTGGTCTGCATCAGCAAGGACTTGCAGGTGAGCACTTGCTTCTTGGTTCCTATCATGCAGCCTTTGAGCATAACAAAGTCATCGGTCACTTCATCACAGTGGACAAAGCCACCCAGGGGGTTGATATTCTTGTCAGACAGATCACAATCCGTAGAGGCATTGTTCTTGATCAATTTGCCCTCCTTGATGAAGTATCCTTAGTTAATATTGTAGATCTTCTTGTTGATCTTGGTGTGGTGATTGTAGCGTTTCTGCCCAGCTGTAGCTATAGAGAAGGTTACCCAAGCAGGATAATGCAGTTCAAAGAAGGCAACCTTGTACATCTTTGGTGGGCCTTACATGGTAGCTTATTGGTATGCCAACAGCTGGTCACCTCTTGTAGCCCTTGCCCTTGGTCAACCCAATGACATCAATCACCTGATACTGCTGACCATTTGATTCACATGGGCGTAGCTCAGCTTTCGGCCATAGTGCCTCTGTTAACCTGAATGTCCCTATGTAAGGCCTTCTGGCATGGAGAAAGCAGGTACATCTGGGTGTGGGCAATGATATGCATGACCTGGCAGTAGTTCTTCATGTTGCTGAAGTCTTTGTCCAGATGCTTCTTGCCATCTATATCCTGCCTGTTCTTGTACTATTTGGTGAATGACTTCTTAGGTTTATGCCAGGTCCTATAGAAGGGCCTTTTGCATTCGTTGCTAATATGCTCAACAAGCTGTTCTCAAAGGTCCAGAGGCCTCTATGTGTTTCCATGTAGTCTACAAGGCCCACAGTCACAATGGGCAGCATCTCCATATGGTCCCAGCCTCCACAACTTCCTTCTTGTTCACCTTGGACTCTGGCATATCCATCTGCCCCACAGTGTGGGTCCTGCCAGCCTTGTAGTTGAGGAAGGCTGTGAGGTTTGCAAGCTTAGAAGAGTCATCCTTGAGGAAGCTCTTCAACTTCCTGTGGTGCCAGCGGCTGCACTTCCAAGGCAGGTAGCCCGGGGACTCACGGCCAAGAGTGGACAACTTCCTGTGAGGCATCCTGCCAACAGATGCTGCCAGTAGAGCAACTTTATGTTACTTTGGATTGGTTTCCTCCCATGGAACTCGTATTGATACTCAAAAATCTTCACTTTTCATTCTATATGGTCATTGTTCATTACTTTAACAATCGGTTCTCAAACTTATTAAAAATATCACACAAGTTTCCAGAATCTACCACTTTGGAAATGGAACTGTGTATCTGTCTTTGGTCATGACATTATTCACATTTCCTGGGTTGTTCCAAGAATAATGATAGTGGGCATGAAATAATACCTTTAAATTCATTATTCTGAGAAGCAATTTGTCAAGACTGGAATGCATGGATTCATTCAAAGCAGACGGATAATTTTTTATGAGTTTTCAACTTACTTTAAGCTAAAATCCCTTCTTTCTGATGTTTACTCTTTTCATTCTTTTTTTTTTTTTTAATTCTAGGCTGTAGCAGGTCATAAATCTTCAAAGTGAAAGTACTGGCATGGATGCTATACAGATCTTATTTTGAACTTTGCTTTAAATTTAATTTCAGATTTCATTGAAGGCAGAGAATTTTAAGAAATCAGATACATTTAAGATAAGCATATTTCATATGTGAATTATCTGCAACTTTAAACATCACAGGATAGTTATGAAAGATATTGAGAGCAGTGAAATAGGATAAGCTGTTTGTTTTGATTAGTTGAAAAATCAGAGAAGAGGCACTAAGAACATAGTTAAGGGATTAACATTGATTCATTGATTCATTCCAGGATACATTGACTAAGTTGGCAAGAATAATTAAAAAGAATTATCTAAATAAAATTTTTTTTCAAATTAAAATTTTTCTTTGGACTTTAGAAAATATTCTCATAAACAAGGATTTATTCAATTAATGAGAAATTTGTGTTGACAAAGAAATAAAATATATGTGAACAAATCAGTTAACAGTGAATGTAACCCTCACCTCCTAACAAACAAAAGTCCACTGACTGTAGAAAACACCAGATTTTGATTGACTAACACAAAAAGAGCGATTAAGAAAATGTTTTCTCTTAGAGAATTTTTATACTTTTTATCCTTTTGACTATTCATTTGTTAGAAATATCCAATATGCTGAAACATTTCCTTCAGTTATTTAGGCACTAACCTTCATAATAATTACTTCTTTCTTCAGTTATGAGCAATATTCATTAATTAAGAATAGAGTGTGCACTAAAATTGACATGTATAAACATGAACTCTGGAAAGGTAGACTCAACCATGGTAATGGAAGCAAGATTTCCTAATAAAAAGTCCTAAAAAATATTTTTGTTTGTTAAAATTTACTATGGATTACATTTTGAGAAGTGTTTTCCCCCTGCGTCTGCTTTTCAGTTCATGCACAAGAAATTTATGCAAAGTCTAAGAATTATTATACCATTTATTTCTAAAACTTGTCATGCTTATCTCTAAGTGAATTTGGGAAGGCTCAAGATTTACATAAATAAAACTGATAAACAAATTATAGACTATAAAAATGTGGAGAGAGGGAAGTCAATATGCTAAAACCTGTAGTTTAAGATTCGAATAAGTTTCTTGTCTCCTAGAAGCCTTATGGAATGTCTGTCCAACTCAGAGTTAGTTCTCATACAATGAAAAAATATCAAAATTTTAAAATACTTGCATGTCTAGTGCAATACTAGGCTTATGTCAACTAAATAAGATAACTGTGTTAAGTATTTCCTGCTCAAATCCTTTTTGTAAAGATTCTGCTTAAGATAATTTACATTGATTGCATATACTAATTAAATTTGTGAGATAATTGCTTAATTTTTTTTTGCCATGGTTGAAAGAGTCTTAATTTTCTTATCCTTATTATTAAGCTTTTCTGAGAATGCTTACTCTCTACCTTCTGATCCTTGCATTGCCACTTAACGAAAAGCTTGACAAGGCTAAATCTCTTAAACAGAAAGAGGAGAAGAAAAATATAACTCCACAAATTCAATATTGAGAATTCAGTTTGGAACTTGCGAGAATAATTTGAGAAGGTTCTTAGAAAGAAAACCCGTTAACACTTGAAAAGAATAAAATAAATAAAAACAAACATGGTCTTGAATTTTAAAATTCTCTTTATAACAGAAATCCAGAAAATGACATACAAGCTAGAATAAAAGCTTCCCCTATGACTGTCAACATTTTAATGGCTTTGAGCTGCCACATAGTGACAGATTTGCATTACAGAATGAACAATAAATGCTATCAGTAGGGAAGGTTAAGAAAAATTAGAAAACACAAGAAAGTTGCCTGGTTCTGCATGTAAATATTTTGTTTTCTTATTTACAAATTGCTTCTATGTAAAATTTTTCAGTGTTGTTCATCTTGCAAGAAACCTCACAGAGCATGTTCTGCACTTAAACTACAACTGTGACCAGCCTCTCTAAAGAGCCGCTGCTCTGAGCAATCACTAAAAAGTCACTTTCTTCTGGGAAGAAATGTTTTCACGTTCTGCTTTCTATTCTTTATTTTTAATTAGTTTATTATAAACTAGACTACGTGTCAGTGGAAGACATTATGAGATTTTTAGGTGAACAGGCACAAGATCTAGTTCAGAGTGCCTTCAAGGTGAAGTGAAGTGGAAGTTGCTCAGTCATGTCCAACTGTTTGCAACCCTGTGGACTATAAAATCCACGGGATTCTCCAGGCCAGAATACTGGAGTGGGTAGCATTTCCCGTCTCCAGAGGATCTTCCTAACCCAGGGATCAAACCCAGGTCTCCTGAACTGCAGGCAGACTGTTTACCAGCTGGGCCACAAGGGAAACCCAAGAATACTGGAGTGGGTAGACTATCCCTTCTCCAGTGGATCTTCCTAACCCAGAAATTGAACCAGGGTCTCATGCATTGCAGGCAGATTCTTTACCAGCTGAGCTATCAGGGAAGATGCCTTCAAGATGCTATGTATTATTAAGGTTCTGAGGTGTGGTAGGCAGAATTCTAAAAATGATCTACAAGGTTCCCTGAACAGTATCTGGCATATGGTAAATGGTATGAAGCTCTATGCAGTCAGCTAAAAGAAGACTGAGAGCTGACTGTGGCTCAGATCATGAGCTCCTTATTGCCAAATTCAGACTTAAATTGAAGAAAATAGGGAAAACCACTAGACCATTCAGGTATGACCTAATCAAATCCCTTATTATTATACAGTGGAAATGAGAAATAGATTTAAGGGACTAGATCTGAGTGCCTGATGAACTATGGAATGAGGTTTATGACATTGTACAGGAGACAGGGATCAAGACCATCCCCATGGAAAAGAAATGCAAAAAAGAAAAATGGCTGTCTGAGGAGGCCTTACAAATAGCTGTGAAAAGAAGAGAAATGAAAAGCATAAGAGAAAAGGAAAGATATAAGCATCTGAATGCAGAGTTCCAAAGAATAGCAAGAAGAGAAAAGAAAGCCTTCTTCAGTGATCAATGAAAGAAATAGAGGAAAACAACAGAATGGGAAAGACTAGAGATCTCTTCAAGAAAATTAGAGATACCAAGGGAACATTTCATGCAAAGATGGGCTCGATAAAGGACAGAAGTGTTATGGACCTAACAGAAGCAGAAGATATTAAGAAGAGGTGGAAAGAATAAACAGAACTGTACAAAAAAGATCTTCATGACCAAGACAATCACGATGGTGTGATCACTCACCTAGAGCCAGACATTCTGGAATGTGAAATCAAGTGGGCCTTAGGAAGCATCACTATGAACAAAGCTAGTGGAGGTGATGGAATTCCAGTTGAACTATTTCAAATCCTGAAAGCTGATTCTGTGAAAGTGCTGCACTCAATATGCCAGCAAATTTGGAAAACTCAGCAGTGGCCACAAGACTGGTAAAGGTCAATTTTCATTCCAATCCCAAAGAAAGGCAATGCCAAAGAATGCTCAAACTACCGCACAATTGCACTCATCTCACACTCTATTAAAGTAATGCTCAAAACTCTCAAGCCAGGCTTTAGCAATACATGAACCATGAAATTCCAGATGTTCAACCTGGTTTTAGAAAAGGCAGAGGAACCAGAGATCAAATTGCCAACATCTACTCGATCACCAAAAAAGCAAGAGAGTTCCAGAAAAATATCTATTTCTGCTTTATTGACTATGCCAAAGCCTTTGACTGTGTGGATCACAATCAACTGTGGAAAATTCTGAAAGAGATGGGAATACCAGACCACCTGACCTGCCTCTTGAGAAACCTATATGCAGGTCAGGAAGAAACAGTCAGAACTGGACATGGAACAACAGACTGGTTCCAAATAGGAAAAGGAGTACGTCAAGGCTCTATATTGTCGCCCTACTTATTTAACTTATATGCAGAGTACATCATGAGAAACTCTGGGCTGGAAGAAGCACAAGCTGGAATCAAGGTTACCAGGAGAAATATCAATAACCTCAGATATGCAGATGACACCAGCCTTATGGCAGAAAGTGAAGAGGAACTAAAAAGCCTTTTGATGAAAGTGAAAGAGGAGTGAAAAGTTGGCTTAAAGCTCAGAAAACTAAGATCAGGGCATCTGGTCCCATCACTTCATGGGAAATAAATGGGGAAGCAGTGGATACAGTGTCAGACTTTATTTTTTGGGCTCCAAAATCACTGCAGATGGTGACTGCAGCCATGAAATTAAAAGATGCTTACTCTTTGGAAGGAAAGTTATGACCAACCTAAATAGCATATTCAAAAGCAGAGACGTTACTTTGCCAACAAAGGTCCATCTAATCAAGGCTATGGTTTTTCCAGTAGTCATGTATGGATGTGAGAGTTGGATTGTGAAGAAAGCTGAGCACCGAAGAACTGATGCTTTTAAACTGTGGTGTTGGAGAAGATTCTTGAGAGTCCTTTGGACTGCAAGGAAATCCAACCAGTCCATTCTAAAGGAGATCAGTCCTGGGATTTCTTTGGAAGGAATTATGCTAAAGTTGAAACTCCAGTACTTTGGCCACCTCATGAGAAGAGTTGACTTATTGAAAAAGACTCTGACGCTGGGAGGGATTGGGGATAGGAGGAGAAGGGGATGACAGAGGATGAGATGCCTGGATGGCATCACCGCCTTGATGGGCATAATTTTGTGTGAACTCCGAGAGTTGGTGATGGACCAGGAGGCCTGGCGTGCTGCGATTCATGGGGTCACAAAGAGTTGGACATGACTGAGTGACTGAACTGAACTGAATTGAAGGAAATACAAGGCCATACACAGAAGAAAGTGTTGTTAGCAAGAAGTGGATCATAAGTGGGAGAAAGCGCAGTTGACATTAATATTAGTGGCAATGTGAGAATGTATAGAATCAGCAACATAAGTAAGTAAAATTTTATGCAATGCACAAGGTCTGAATAGTGTTCATCTCAGAACCCTCTGCCTGCAGATTTCTGTACCCCAGTTCCTAACTGAAATATCTATGTAGTGCATGTGTGCATGCTGTCATGTCAAACTCTTTGTGACTTTGTGCACTGGTTCTCCACAGAGCTCCTCTGTCCATGGGATTCTCCAGGCATAAATACTGGAATGGGTTGCCATTTCATCCTGCAGGGGTCTTTCCAGTTCAGGGATTGAACCAGCTTCTCCTGTGTCCCCTGCATTGGCAGGTGGATTCTTTTACCACTGTGCCACCTGGAAAGCCCACATCTATGTAGAAGGAACTTTATAAAATGTAATGTTTCTATTTCCAGGTAAAATTTAAAGTCTTTATTGGAGTAAATTAACTTCAATTTAACTTTGTATGGATTTTATTTTTCTTAAAGACAATAAAAATAGCACATCCATACCCATTCTTAGAAGAATAAATTGCTCATATGTACTAGAAGATCCTAAGAGTTTTCATCTTAAAGAATTATTTTTTCACTTAGGGGAAGTTTTAAGCTAAGTAAGGTAAAGCTCCATATGGGAGATTTATTAATACTGATAAAATAATAACTTCTTTAAGACAACTTTCAATTCTTCAAGCTCCATTGAAGAATCTGTGAAGAAATATTACTGTAATACCTGAAATAGCTCTCATCTCTCCATCTTAGGACAACTTCTCTAATGCTCTCAAATGTGGTGGGGAAAAAATTACCTAGAATGCCCTTTTATTTTCACTTCCTTCTTTCTTTTTGGATAAAAATGAAATCTACTGATTCCGTAAACTGTTCATTCTATTAAATTTGAATTCTTATTTTGCCTTTCTTTAGTTCTTATATCATTGCTTGATGCTATATTAATTAATATTTATTACAGTGTATGCCTTAAAAGTAAAGTGTGGAGAATAGAAGAGATGGCGGAGGAATAGGACGGGGAGACCACTTTCTCCCTCACAAATTCCTCAAAAGAACATTTCAATGCTGAGCAAACTCCACAAAACAACTTCTGAATGCTGGCAGAGGACATCAGGCACCCAGAAAAACAGATCATTGCCTTCAAAAACAGGTAGGGAAAAAATATAAAAGATGAAAAAAGAGACAAAGGAAGTGGGGAGGGAGCTCCGTCCCGGGTAGAGAAGCCCATCCCGGGAAAGGAACTTTAAGAAGAGAGGTTTCCAAACACCAGGAAACACTCTCCCTGCCGAGTCTGTGGCGAGCCTTGGAAGCATAGAGGGCAACATAACAGGAAGGATAAATAAGTGAATAATTAAAACCAAGAGATTACAAACCCAACAGTAACTTCCCCAGCGGAAAAACAGCACAGACACCTGCATCCACCACTAGCAAGTGGGGGCAGGGCAGGGATGCGGGGGGACACGTGGGCTGCAGGGCTTTGTAAGAATAGGGCAGGAATGCCCAGCACATAACCAGAATGAACTAACTTGGGCTAGTAAACCAGACTGGGGGATAGCTAACAACACAAAAAGCTCGAACATAAGACACTGCCAGGAGTGTGCACAGAACAAAGGACAGAACGGAAATAGCTGGCTGCAGACCATCCCCTGCCAGGGACAGGCAGCCAGAGCCGTAGGACTGGAAAGGGACAATTGCAGTCCCGGAGAGACTTTCCCTACCAAACGGCAAGCATGCTTCTTTGCTAAAACTTCTGGGGGTGCTGGTCAGTCATCATCTGCCTCACAAGGGGTGCCAGCGGTACACCCAGAAAACTGAGCAGCAGAGGCGAGAAACATGACAAGTCGCAGAGACTGTGTTCGCCAAACACCTGAGACACTTGGACCTGGGCAGGGCACGAAACGCAGTCCCAACCCAATCTGTGCCTCTGGGGGATACCTGAGCACTGAACCCGAGCGGATTAGACTGGGGAGGGGCACGCAGCCTAGGGCCGGCCTCAGACGGTTCCCTGCGGAGCAACATAGAGCCCAAGCGGTTTGTGTGCTGCAAGCAGGGGCAGACCCAGTGGGGCTGAGACACTGCGTACACACGACAGTGTTATTTGTGTGCAGCATCCCTCCCTCCCCACAGCACGATTGAACAAGTGAGCCAAAAAAAAAAAAAAGAGTCCACTACCGTCCCCGCCACCCCCATGCCAGGACAGAAATCAGACACGGAAGAGACCAGCAAACAGAAGTTAAACAGAGGGAACCGTCTTGAAAGTGACCCCACACGGCCCACAGCTCCAGAGAAAGGGCCAGATATATCTTTACTGTTTTTACAATCATTACTCCCCTGCCTTTTCCCCCCCTTTTTTTCTCCCTTTTTTTCTTTTTTCTAACTTTTTAAAATTGATAAGCCCTCTATTTCTCTTTTAATTTTTATTTCTGAAACTATTTCTCTTCAAAAAAAAAAAAA
>SJYQ01011358.1:118757-213125 GCA_006410935.1 Redunca redunca | reverse complement strand
CCCCCACGGACGCCCAAGAGCTTCACGTAGATGAGAAAAAGCGAGACCAGTGGCTTTCTACTGCAGTGGTGCTGTTTCTTCAAGAAGCGTGTGGACATCTGCTTAGGCATTTTTGAATCTCCCAGTGCCATGGCCCTTGGGTGGGGGGAAACAGGTGGGGTCCCTGCTGCTGGCGGTCAGTGCTTAGGAGTCACCCCATCAAATGTCCTGTGTCAGGAATAATTCTCCCTTTCAAAATGACAGCGGGGTCCTTGGTGCTCTCAGGAGCCCTGGCCTGCATGGTGAGCCAGCCTCCCACCCCCACATACACACCCAGCTGTCTTCCTGTCTAGGAAGATCCCCATTTTTGCTGTGACCTGCTACCACCTGGTAGGATGGCTGGGCTGGCATGTGTACACATGCATGGACACTGCTCCCTGGACAGGACAGGACGTGTCCCTGGCCCCAACATCCTTAAGCCCAGCAGGGCAGGAGCTGGGGCTTGGCTCAGGTCCCCCCACGGCTAGCAGGAAGCTGCCGGACCGGTGACCTCCTAGATGCTCCTCTCCCATCCCCTGCTCCACCCCACCCACTGTGCCCCAGGTACCTGCTCTTCATGAAGCTGGCGGCCCTACAGCTGATGCAGCAGAAGGCCAGCAAGATGGAGAGCCCCACGTCACTGGAGAACGGCGATGCCCCATCCTCGGAGTCCAAGCCTGAAGATCCCCCAGCGCCTGAGGCGAGAGGCGAGGCAGAGGACAGCAATGCTAGTGGCCTGGCCAAGGTGAAGGAGCTGGCAGAGACCATTGCCTCGGACGACGGGACAGGTGGGGCTGCTGGGGGAGCCCCAGGCCAGGGGAGGCTCGGGCTGCTACCCAACCCGTTGGGGAGGCGGGGCAGCTCCTAACAGGCTGTGTCTTCACAGCAGACCCTCGGAGTCGGGAGGTGATCCGCAATGCATGCAAGGCAGTGGGTTCCATCAGCAGCACAGCCTTCGATGTCCGCTTCAACCCTGACATCTTCTCGCCGGGTGAGTGGTCCTCAGGGGCCCCAGTGCTGGGGGCCTGCTTGCCTACCTGAGTGCCGCTGTCTGTCTGTCTGTGTGTCTGTCTGGTGCCCGCCTCTCTCCTGCCGGCTCACACCTCCTTGCTCTCCCTCCCGCCTGCAGGAGTGCGCTTCCCTGAGTCCTGCCAGGAGGAGGTTCGGGACCAGAAGCAGCTGCTGAAAGATGCCGCTGCCTTCCTGCTCTCCTGCCAGATACCTGGCTTGGTGAGGGCGGGGTGGGGCAGGGGGTGGCACGGAGGAGGGGCAGCAGGGGTTACAGGCTCTGGGGCCTCATTCGCCTCCGGGAACTCCTGGAGCCTTTGCAGGAGTGACCTAAGCCTCCTGACCTGCGAGGCATACGGGAGTTCTCATTCCTGGAATAGGGCCACTGACACAAAGGGGCCAAGGCAGGCATCACTTGTGCCCTGGGTGCCCTCCCTTGGGGGCTGGCAGCGGGGGTATGGTCCTCCAAAGCCCCTGTGTGAGGGGATGGCAGACAGAGGGCATGGGAGCATCTTTACCGCCCCCCGCAGAAGCTTTGTACGGAGTCCCTGTGTGTGTACGGAGGGCTTGCTCCCTGCTGCGGCGGCCCTGAGTGCGGGTGTTGTGCTTGTTCCCCAGTCTTTGAGGCGAGCCTGCCGTGCCCACTGCTCCAGGGCCCACGAGGCAAGGCTCAGTCTCAGAGTGAAGCCGTGGCCCTGCTCCTTCCGGTGTGGTCACAGGGGAGCCTTGCTGCCCCCCATTGCCATTTCCCTGCCGGTGGGCCCAGCAGTCACTGGGTGACGGTGGGCTGTGCAGAAGGCCAGGGATGAGAGCTCCCATCCTTACTGCTCGCATCCTTTCTCTCCTTTCCTCTTCCTGACTGGGAGCAGGGAGTCTTAGTCCCTTCCTTCCTCAGGGCCCCAGAATAGCGGGAGCCCCCACTGGCAAGACCTGGGGCAGGAGGAGGCAGAGGGCCTGGGCTGGGGGGGGGCCTGACCTGCTGCAGCCCGCAGGTGAAAGACTTCACAGACCATGCGGTGCTGCCCATGGACGGGGCCACGCTGGCTGAGGTGATGCGCCAGCGTGGCATCAACATGCGCTACCTGGGCAAGGTGCTGGACCTGGTGATGCGGAGCCCAGCCCGTGACCAGCTGGACCACATCTATGTGAGTGGTGCCTCGGGCAGCTGAGAGATGGAGCAGGGGCGGAGGGCTGGGCTGGAGGCCTGGAGCCCAACCCAGACACCTGCCTTTTTCTCTGAACCCATGCAGAAAATTGGCATCGGAGAGCTCATCACCCGCTCTGCCAAGCACATCTTCAAGACGTACCTACAGGTACTGCCGCTCCCTCCAGCCCAGCTCAGGGAGGTGTCGGGGGAGCCCGGGTGGTGACAGCGGTCCCACCTCCCTTGCAGGGGGTCGAGCTCTCGGGGCTCTCGGCCGCCATCAGCCACTTCCTGAACTGCTTCCTGAGCTCCTACCCCAACCCCGTGGCCCACCTGCCTGCCGATGAGCTCATCTCCAAGAAGAGGAACAGGAGGAGGCGAAACCGGCCCCCAGGGGCAGCGGATAACACAGCCTGGGCCGTCATGACCCCCCAGGAGCTTTGGAAGAACATCTGCCAGGAGGCTAAGAACTACTTTGACTTCAGCCTCGAGTGGTGCGTGAGCGAGTGTGGCAGTGGGGAGGAATGGGAGAAGAGAAAGGGGGGCTGCGGGAGACCACTTGCTTGGGGAAGTGGGAGAGGGGCCCCTCGTGCCTGGGGGCTCGGGTGGAGGGGTGCGGACGGGTGCTGGGCTGCTCAGGCCCACCCTCCGCTCCTCCCCAGTGAGACGGTGGACCAGGCCGTGGAGACCTATGGGCTGCAGAAGATCACACTGCTGCGGGAGATCTCCCTGAAAACTGGCATCCAGGTGGGCCAGGTTCAGAGTGTCCTGCAGGGTCCCCGGGGCCTCGGGTGAAGCTGGTGGGGCGGTGCTGGCCGCGTGAGCCTGGGCTGAGGCTCCCTGTGGGTTTTGGGTGGGGCCCTCAGATCCTGCTGAAGGAGTACAGCTTCGACAGCCGCCACAAACCCGCCTTCACGGAGGAGGACGTGCTCAACATCTTCCCCGTGGTCAAGCACGTCAACCCTAAGGCCTCGGACGCCTTCCACTTCTTTCAGAGCGGGCAGGCCAAAGTACAGCAGGGTGCGTGCCAGGTGCGGCCGGCAGGGGGCGGGGTGGGGGCGGTGGAGACGGACCCCCAGCCCAAACCCAGGCCAGCCCTGACTTTCTGCCCCCGGGTGCCCTGCAGGCTTCCTAAAGGAGGGCTGTGAGCTTATCAATGAGGCCCTGAACCTGTTTAACAACGTGTATGGGGCCATGCACGTGGAGATCTGTGCCTGCCTGCGCCTGCTTGCCCGCCTCCACTACATCATGGGCGACTATGCCGAGGTGGGCTTGTACACCTTCTAGGGGGTGGTCAGCTGGGCCCCGGGTTGTGTTCTCACCCCGCTGGCCCAGCAGGATCGGGGGTGGTCCATGCAGGCAGAACTGGAGCCCTGTCATCCCAGAGATACTGCTTACCTCCAAGCCCCCCCGGAGGAGCAGGTGGAAACCCTGGGATGTGCTTGCTCTGCCTGTACATCCCTCCCCCGGCCCCCAGGTCCCCCTGCCCCAGCAGCTGTGTCCTGGGGAGAGCTGCGGTGCCCGTGGACGCAGTGGGAGTGATGCCAGGGCCTTCCTTCCCTTCACAGGGACAGGCGAGGGGCACATTCTCACTCAGTGCCTTGTGAGCGCCCTGGAAGCTGCCCAGGGGCTGTGCTGTTGGCTGTACTGGCCCGGGGCTGGTGGTGTTCACCCGCATTGTTAGCCTCCGGGTTTGAGGCTGCCTCGGCGCGGGCACACTGCAGGTGCTCCATTCGCCTCCAGCCATAGGACTCTGTTTTTTCACCTGTATATGCCTCCTTGTCGTAGTATGAATATTTTATTTTTAGTACTTTAGATTTGCATGCAGGTGTTTGCATAGACTAAGACAGTCTTTTAAAATGTGAAGCAGCCTGGGGGTGGGGTGTAGACTTCCCTGGTCACAGCTTTTGACCACTTCTTTGCCTCCTTGGTGTAAAGTAAAAATAGAAATTGCAGCCAGAGATGAAGAGGCCTGAGCTGCCTGGAGGCTCATGGGCAAGACACAGACAGACGGGGTGTGGGGCGGTGCCACCTGGGGATGACAGTCCCCCACCTCTCCCAGGCCCTCAGTAACCAGCAGAAGGCCGTGCTAATGAGCGAGCGAGTGATGGGCATCGAGCACCCCAACACCATCCAGGAATACGTGAGTAGCCGCCGGGGGCGGGGCCGGCGCGGGGGCGGGGGCGGGGCCGGCGGCCAACCTGACCTGATCCGGTCTGCCCCTGCAGATGCACCTGGCGCTGTACTGCTTTGCCAGTAGCCAGCTGTCCACCGCCCTGAGCCTGCTGTACCGCGCCCGCTACCTCACACTGCTCGTGTTCGGAGAGGACCACCCTGAGATGGCGCTGCTGGACGTGAGTGCTGGGGAGGGGCAGCGGGACTAGCCCCTATCCCAGGGGAGTGGGAGCTGACCAGGGCCCTCCCGACTGCCCCCAGAACAACATCGGGCTGGTGCTGCACGGAGTGATGGAGTATGACCTATCGCTGCGCTTCCTGGAGAATGCGCTGGCCGTCAGCACCAAGTACCACGGGCCCAAGTCCCTCAAGGTGGCCCTCAGGTGAGGCTGTGCTTGGTCAGGGGGCAGGGAGACCCCGGGCCTCAGGGTCCCAGGAAGCACTTGAATAGAGGGCGGGCGCGGGATCCAGCACTCTGCCCTCCATCTGACTCCTGAGGAAATTTCTCTCACCTTCCATCTCTTCTCTGAGTCCTGGACTTGGCGTCTTACCCCAGGAGAGATCCCGGGGTGGGATCTAGAGCACCCCCCACACACACACCGCCATTAGTGCCCACCGGCCCATTCACGTCCCTCCCTTGCCCCCCATCCCGCGCCCTGCCTCCCTACAGCCACCACCTGGTCTCCCGGGTCTATGAGAGCAAAGCCGAGTTCCGCTCCGCCCTGCAGCACGAGAAGGAGGGCTACACCATCTACAAGACGCAGGTGGGCCAGGGTGGGGCGCAGGGCGGGGTCAAGGGCGGAGCTGAGGGCGGCCCTCATCTCTCCCCGCTCTCCTCCTGCAGCTGGGGGAGGACCACGAGAAGACCAAGGAGAGCTCCGAGTACCTCAAGTGCCTGACCCAGCAGGCCGTGGCCCTGCAGCGCACCATGAACGAGATCTACCGCAACGGCTCCAGCGCCAACATCCCGCCCCTCAAGGTGGGTGTCCGAGCGGGGCTGGGTGGGCTCCCCTCCTCCCCGGACTCGGCGGCTCATGCTCCCTGCGCCCCTCAGTTCACAGCCCCCAGCATGGCCAGCGTCTTGGAGCAGCTGAACGTCATCAACGGCATCCTCTTCATTCCTCTCAGGTGAGGCCCCACTTGGACGCTGGCCTTTTCTTTCTTGGTTTATTAACTACGGGATTGAGGTGGCTGAAACAGAAAGACAGCCCTTAGTGACTCCTTCCAGAAATACTCTGCATTATCGCGCAAACACAGATCTGTCATCTTTTATCCCCCTTAAGGCACAAAATTGTAGCAAACCAGGCACATATTTTTCTCCTGCATTTAATTGATCTTGGCGATCATGTCAGTATGTAAAGAGCTAATGGTAAAGAACCCACCTGCCAATGCAGGAGACTTTAAAGAAACACTGGTTCAGTCCCTGCGTTGGGAAGATCTCCTGGAGAGGGGCATGGAAACCCACTCCAATATTCTTACCTGGAGAGTCCCATGGACAGAGGAACCTGGGTGGCTACAGTCCATAGGTTTGCAGAGTTGGCCCCAACTGAAGCTACTCAGCAGGCACGTAAAGAGCAGCTTCATTCTTTCTCTGAGCTCCTGCTCTGTCAGTGTAGGGACGTGCCTTAGTGCTGGGCCCTGGGGGTCTCTGTTGCTCTTAGACAAGCAGCAACAACCCTGCCCTCAAAAGCCCCTAATCCCATCTCCCTCTCACCTGTATGGGGCCTGGGTTTGGTCCGGTCAGCTTTAGGGCATTTACAGCGGACCTACTCCACGTTGCACCTGTGTTCTGGGTGTGATCGGCGATAGGAGTGGTCAGAGTGCACAGGGTTTAGGCTGGGTGTGAAGGCTGGATGGGAGCCAGGCCTTCACTGGAGGCTGGCAGGTATGTGGAGTTCTTACTTTCACTGCAGTAAGTGCAGAGCCTGATCTTGTCCTAAGTTGAAGCAAAGCCAGGAAGGTGACGGAGGGCCCAGGCCTACCCTGATGCCCAATCTCCGCCCCATCCTTCTACTCAGCCAAAAAGACTTGGAGAATCTGAAAGCTGAGGTGGCACGGCGGCAGCAGCTCCAGGAGGCCAGCAGGAACAGGGATAAGGCCGAGGAGCCCACGGCCACCGAGCCGGAGCCCGTGGGGGCCTCAGAGGATGTGGCCACCCAGCCCCCGGCTGCCAAGGACCCTTCCTCCCCGAGCTTGCAGGGGTAGAAGGGGAGAGACAGACGGACAGTCAGTCAGCTGCCCCCAGTGATCCAGACTCCAGGAGAAGGTGGCACGCCCTGCACATCAGGAGAGGATCAAGTCCTTCCTCCTCCACGTTTCCAACCCCATCCCCACCCCTAGCATCCTCCTGGGACCCGGGCCTGCCTGAACCCCGAGATGTTCTTGCACTGGTTCAATGAACACACGCTGCAGAGGCCTCATGGAAGAAATGCGAACAGAGTGTGTGGGCATCCCCCAGTTCCCGGCTGGGGGACAGGTGCCTCTGCGGGTCCCCATCCACGAGCAGGTGTGTGCGAGTACCTCCATGCCCGCGAGTGCCCTGATCCATCCTTCCTGACTTGTACATAGCCCCGAGCCAGTCCCCAGTGAGTGACGCGCGGATGGGATTTCTCAGGTCATTTGTATGTGTGACATTACGGCTGCTGCTTCTGCTGCCACGGCCCCTCAGTCTGACGTGGCTGAAAGTCCAGGTCTGAAGCCAAAAAGAGTGGCACTTTCCTGTGTCCTGGGATTGAGGGGGCGGCCTGAGCTCTGCGGCAGGGCTGGAGGACTGGGGAGCACTTTAGCTTTGTGGCGGGGTGAGGGCCGCAGCAGCTTTACCGATTGTGGTTGGGGCCTGGCCTGGCTGTGCTGGGGGTGGGGAAAGGGGTGGCCAGGGGCAGTTCCCCAGACACCCCTGTGCCCAGCCCGGTTGTTGGCCCTCGGCCCCAGCAGGAGGTGCTGCCTCCCGCTCCCTGCACCCCAGCTGGGGCTAACCTTGGGGTCTAGTCTGAATGTATCCTTCTCCTTGTTGAACCTCAGCTGCCTAACGCACAGTGGGGTGGGGGTGGGGGGGCTAGGGGAACTAGGGCTGAATCATGGATCCTGGGGGAGAGTTACAAATACAGGAGTGATTACTTGGTGGTGGAGCCTAGCTCCCTATCTGGACCTCGGCCACACTGGCACCTTCAACAGAGAGGAGCCCTGGAGGTGGCAGGGAGGGGCCTGCAGGAGGCTGCGGCCCCCACAGGCCACAGCTCCCCCTCTGCCGCTGGCCTGTGCTGCTGCTCGGCGGGTGGGGGGAGACGGCCGTCTTTCTGAACTAGAGGGGGGAGCCGTCCCCGTGCTGGGGCCTCTGCCTGGTGGCTTGGCGGGGAGCTGCTTATGGGTATGATCTGTCCGAACACCTTGTTTCAAAGGGAGTGGGTGGGAGCTAGCAAGCGAGGCATCCCCACGGCTGATCAAGAACTTTTTCTTGTTTTTAAACCATCATGTCTTCATTTCACATTGGAATAAAGTGAGTTTTTGAAACCTGCTGTCCCAGCCTCTCCTGCGTGTTCTGTACAGTCTTATTCGATGGTGAGGATTGTTGTCAGAAGCGGTACCTAGTAAAAAGAGTTGAAAGCTCTTTAGGTCAAATTCAGGGTTATCCTTATAACATCACTTAAACGGGAGGAAGGGGGTAGACAGAGCCGCAGGCGCCCAGCTGGGGTTTACCAGTCTGCTGGTGACTAGACCCATAGGGCACACGGATGAACATCAGAAAGGAAACAGGGAGACTTGTTTCCTCTAAGAACTCTGTGGTGCTGGCGGGGGTGAGGGGTGTTTCCAGGTGAGGCCCCAGGCCCTGATGGGCTGTTGTACACCTAACTGGGCATCACCCTTGTCCCTGTGCTTGTCAGGAGGACTGGGTGCCAACTCCACCCCCCTGCCCCAGAGGACTGGAGTAGAGGGATGTCTAAAATTTGCCATCCTATGTGGACCCTTGAGATCTAATGTCCTGGGGGAAGCAGAGCCCACCTAGGTGGGCTTGAGGGGCAGGGCCTGTGAAGAGGAGGGGAGGGTTGTGGGGAGACCTGTCCTGAGAAGTATCTACAGCCGTAGTTCTGAGCAGACAGGCACGCAGCCTCGTGCGGAACTCGAATGCCTCTTTGAATACTTGGGGAGTGCTTTGTGTGTGACATTATGGAAACAAAAATTCCAGTCCTGATGTCTGCTAGTTTTCTTGAGCCAACTGGAAGAAACGTCCCTGACATCCATGAGATTTCCTCCTGAGGGCTGCTTAGCGATGCTCCCTCCTGCCTGCTTCCCACCCCTCTACAGGCTCCCAATTGTGTTCTGAACATGTTCCCCTTCTTGTTGCCTTTATCCTGTGAACGCTAGTCACATGTCTCACAGCAGGTGAACGTGGGGGCATCACCTTGTAAAAGCTGAGAGGGAATCAGGTTTAATTACCCTTGTCCAGTCACCTGAGAGGCCCATTTTTCATGGTTGATCCCTTAAGCTTATTAGCGATGGCCAGAGCTTCTTGACAACCGAATGACAAGGGGCTGTTTTATAAAAACCAGAGGTGTGAAATCTACGCTTTCTCCTATTGGTTGATAGAGTTTGATGTTTTAAGACAGGGTAACAGAGGCATCCAGGAAGGGTTAGTGTGAGAACTGGCATGCAGGTCTGTTCATGGAGGTGAGGTTGAAGGTGTGTGAGCCACACCCACCTGCGCCTCCTCGTGGCCTCCAGGCTGGCCTTGCACTTTCTGCTCTCCTTTCCTTCCCTGGTTGCATTTCTCTTAACATGGTGTTAACTTTTGCAACTTAAAAAATAGTTTTAAAAGAATTGTTATTAAGTTCTATCATCTGTCTCCACTCCTGCCCTCCAAACTCAGTTATTTTTGGCTGCACCAGGCTACATGGAGAACTCCCCCAGGGATCAAACCCATGCTTCCTACAGAGGAGGTGTGGAGTCTTAACCACTAGATCACCAGGAAGTCTTGTTTTTTTTTTCAATTGAAGTATAGTTGATTTATTAATACCATGTTGTCTATCTGGTGTACAACAAAGTGACTTATGCATAGATAGATCTATGTATTTTTCATATTCTTTTCCCTTATGGTTTATTAAGGATATCAAATATATATTTCCCTGTGCTACACAATGGGGGCTTCCCTGGTGGCTCTGAATCTGCTGGCAATGCAGGATACCTGGGTTCCATTGCTGGGTCGAGAAGATGCCAATAGGACCTTGTTGGTTATGTATGGTAGTTTGTATCTGCTAATCCCAAGCTCCTGATTTATTCCTCTCCCACCCCCCTTTCCCTTTGGTAACCTTTGTTTTCTAGGTCTGAGTCAGTTTCTGTTTTGTAAATAAATTCATTTGTGTCGTATTTTAGATTCCACACAAAAGAGATATGGTATTTGCTGGATTATGTGGCAACTGTTTTACCTTTTTAAGGAACCACCCTGCTGTTTTCCATACTAGCTGCACCAATTTACCTTCCCACTAATAGTATGGGGGTTTTTCCTTTTCTCCACGCCCTCTCCAACATTTATCATTTTAATCTTTTTTATTTACTCGGCTGCATCAGGTCTTAGTTTCAGCGCACAGGATCTTCACTATGTCACATGGGATCTTTCGTTGTGGTGCACAGACCTTCTAGTTGTGGCTTAGTAGCCCCTCGGCATATGGGATATTAGTTCCCCCTCTAGGGATCGACGGAGAAGGCAATGGCACCCCACTCCAGTGTTCTTGCCTGGAGAATCCCAGGGACGGGGGAGCCTGGTGGGCTGCCATCTATG
The DNA here is from genome assembly GCA_006410935.1 of Redunca redunca. Classification (NCBI taxonomy): domain Eukaryota; kingdom Metazoa; phylum Chordata; class Mammalia; order Artiodactyla; family Bovidae; genus Redunca; species Redunca redunca. The sequence goes on along the minus strand of SJYQ01011358.1, from coordinate 203,007 downwards.
GGGTCACACAGAGTTGGACACGACTGAAGTGACTTAGCAGCTAGGGGTTGAATCAGCATCCCCTGTGTTGCAAGGCAGATTCGCAACCATTGTACCACCAGGGAAGTCCCGGTAATCTTTTTAATGATGGCCATTTTGACCGTGTGAAGTGATTATAGTTTTGATTTGCATTTCTGTTAGCTTTGTTTGAGTCTCTTTTCATATGCTTGTTGGCCATCTGTATGTGGGAAAATGTCTATTTAGTTCTTATGCCCCTGTTTTGATTGGGTTCTTTGGTTTTTATGTAATTGAGTTGTATGAACTGTTTGTAAATTTTGGAAACTAAGCCCCTGTCAGTGGCATCGTTTTCATTTTAAATATGAGTATTGTGAGAACTGGTAGACTTAGTTGAGTAATTCCTACATATCCTAAAGGTGAGAATAAGGTATCCTGATGTGGCCTGAGTATTTACTGGTCCCTACTTCCAGTGTCAACACTAGCAATCAAACAAGGCGTGCATGATCAGGATACCTCATAGAGGACCAGGGGGCCTCCTCAAATGGAAACAAACAAACAGGCAAATCCATTGATTAAAGAACTCACTGAAATGCAGGCCATTCAGGGCACAATTACCCTAAGAATAGTCATTTCGGATAGAATGACTGAGGAGCCTTTCTGTGTTGCCAGTGTGGGCAAGTTCTTATCGATTCCCAGCCTCTACCTACCCCATTCCTAATGGTCACCACACAGTGGAGTTGGCTGTATGGTGACAGAGAGGGCCTCAGGGGTGGGTGGGATGAGGGTCTTTCCTGTATTACTAAAAGTAGGTTAAAGAATGTTTGAAAGATGTCAGAAGGCCCTCCTTACACTTAATTAGATGCTTATGCTTAATATAAGCAGAACCGGTTAAGGGAGAGCTAGTGCATTTGGGTTCAAGTCCTAGTTCACTCTTGAATTAGCTCCATACCCTTGGCACGTGTATGGCCCCACCCTAAGTGAGCCTGTTTTCTCGTAGGTAAAAATGTGCTGATATCCACCAGCAGGAGGTGTCTGTGTTTGAGAAGCAGGGTGTGTTGATAAGTGTTGACACCTGACAGGCATTCAAATTTTGGGTATCATCACTTCAGAGGACTGGTGACCAAGTGGGGATGATGAAGCGTTTTGAGAAAGTGATGGTTTTTATTCTTAGTAAGAGTGATCTCAAAACATTCCTAGGAGTGTCTGGGTGATGTGTCTAAACAGTTTTAGGAAAATGCAGTCTTTAAATGTGAGTATGGCAAAGTGTTGAACTTATTCACTCAAAAATTCACTTTTAGTTATGTTTCTGATATGGTGAGGAAAAAATGAAGTGTTTCCATTCAGCCCCTCCATTTACTGGATTTATGTATAAAAGATCTTGGAAAGACAGTTTTTTACTTTGGTGTAAGAGAAAATCCTTGTCCTTTTTCCTTGAATGTAATTATCCCATGTGTTTACTTAAGAAATAATAAACTGGAGATGGGAATGGGAAGAAAAAAAATACAAAGAACAAACCCATGTGTCAAAAGTTAAGTTAGTTACTTTCGTGTAAGAGAAAATCCTTGTCCTTTTTCCTTGAATGTAATTATCCCATGTGTTTACATAAGAAATAATAAACTGGATGGGAATGGGAAGAAAAAAAATACAAAGAACAAACCCATGTGTCAAAAGTTTAGTTACTTTCATGTAAGAGAAAATCCTTGCCCTTTTTCCTTGAATGTAATTATCCCATGTGTTTACATAAGAAATAAACTGGAGATGGGAATGGGAAGAAAATAAATACAAAGGAACAAACCCATGTGTCAAACTGTCAGTGAAAAAGGTCTGAGTTCAAACCCCAGCTGGAGGGCCCATGGACCACCAGTGAATTGTCTAAATGTTTTCTTCAATGAAAATGTCGTTCAGCCATTTAGATCAGTGGTTCTCAAACTTATCAGAATCAGAATCATCTGGATGGTTTGTTACAGTAGATTGCTGGATCTCACCTGTCCATTGGCTTTCCAGGTGGCACAGTGGTAAAGAATCTGCCTGCCAGTGCAGGAGATGCAAGAGACACAAGTTCAATCCCTGGATTGGGAAGATCCCCTGGAGGATACAGCAGCCCACTCCATTCTTCTTGCTTGGAAAAATCCCTGGACAGGAGCCTGGCGGGCTATATAGTCCATGGGGTTGCAAAGAGTTGGACACAACTGATCACACATACACACACACCATCACACCTGTCTAGAGGGTTGCAGTCACACGACTGAAGCGACGAAGCATGTGCCCATGCACCGTCTCGGATATAGTAGGTGGAAGCTGGAGCCTGAGAACTTACATGTTTGATGAGGTCCCAGGTGACACTGGAATGGGGAGCGCAGAGTCACTTTCCTCGGCAGTGAATTGCCCGTCTGAATAGGACAAGGTTCACCAGACTAACAGGGACAGAGACACCCAGGATACAGCACCAGTTCTCCACCGAGTCTTCCTGACCTCATCCTACGTCAGGAACACATGCAACCATCAGTCTTGTTAAGCTTGGTGTGTGACAAACCAGTAGGTTTTGAACAGCTAAGTGCACTTCAGGATAGTGACACTCAAGCTGGAACTCCACCCTGAGGGAATGTGGTCAGGCTCATCATCTGAATCTGACTAGGGGAAAAGAGCCCTGTGAGGAAGTGGAAAAGCTGCAAAACTCAGAAAACTCTTTTATCTTCAAGCAAAGTTCTTGGTGCTCTTGGCCCAGCCTCCTATTTGGAAGGGCGGGGGTAGAGAGGCCACTTTCCTACAAGGCAGGATGACAGCTGGGCTGTAAGAAGCCACTTCACCACCAACTTGTCCTTTGCTGAGACCTCACAGGTGCCCTAAAGACGCTATGGATGCTAGCTAGGCAGTAGTACAGGGATGAAAAGACAGCACATAGAAAGCCGTGGGCATCTGGGGAAAAGGGTGGGGATTCTTGGTACATTTTGACCAAACATTAGAATAGACCCTCATGCTGGGCAGGAGAAGGGGGTGAGAGGATGAAATGGTTGGATGGCATTACCCACTCAATGGCCAGGAGTTTGAACAAACTCCAGGAGATGATGAAGGACAGGAAAGCCCGGTGAGCTTCAGTCCACGGGGTCACAAAGAGTGGACAAAACTGAGCGACTTAACTAGTTACCTCCAAGAATCCCAAGACCACTGGGCAGAATAAAAAGGCTGTCATTAGCAAGACAAAAGGCAGTAGAGTCACTTCTCCCTGGGGCCCTGACCGCCACTCCAGGACCAAATCCTTGCAAGGAGGTTTTAAAATGTCCCTCCTGGCCTCAGCTGTAGCCAGTCAGAAACAGCTGCTGGAGGGAAGGGCAGAGCCTTAGAAAAGGGCCTGAAACTGCTCGACCCAGTGGGTTGTGCGAGCCGCTGCAGCTGCACTCCTAGCTCCCTCCCACAAAGCAGGTGAAGGAGGCAGACAGCAAAGGCAGAGCTGGCTCCGTCCTAAGGCAAGGCCCTGCTGCCCTGCCAGCAACTTGCTTCTTACTCTCCCTATGACTGGTGCTGAACACAACCCTGCTTCCTACTGGGACTCAATTTAAAAGGTTTTTAATCTGTGCACAAAAAGACCGGAAAAATAAAAATCACATCTAGTTTTATAGGCATTTAATAGTTTACCAATTGGTACAATATTTTTTTTAATATGCAGAAAACATGAATAAATCTTGTTTTACACAGTCTGAGAGCAACAAATCTTACTGTAAAACACAAGAGCAATATTATATACATTCCTTTACTGATTTTTTTTTTAAATTGTGTCAATATCTTCAGTTAACTCTTACAATCTGGGGAACGGTTTTCTCCAATCACCACCTCTGTAACTGTACGTTCGCATGAAATCAACGTTCGCCTTCATGTCAGTGTTGGAATCAACTTCTAAACTCGAAGATTGTGTGTTTCTACCATCTTCAGAGTGAGCTTGAGGGACGCCTGAAGGATAGGCAGGACAAGAAAGCAGCTACTTACATGATAGAGTGGAAAGATTAAAAGGCCAGTTCAGTCCAGTTGTGACTTGTAAATCCAGCTTGCCCTCCCCCCACCCCACTGGAAAAAACTGAAACCTTTTTCACCGATTTTGTACATGTTGCTTCTCTTACCAGGTGATTTTTCTTTGCATCATCTAGATTAGTTAACACACTGGACTTATATACAGCTGGACAGAGAATAAACTATCTTTTCAGTGCTGTTTCCTTCGACAATTTTATTTTCAGTTGCTTAAGGATTATCAAGCCACCACTGTCAACAAAACGAAATATTCTTCTAAATAGTTTTTCTTTAAATAAATTAAAAAAAAAACTATTTAATGAGTGATATTATCTGGAAGTTCACATAGAAACAGAAAGAGGCAAACAGGAGAGCAGGGCACTGACAGTAAGGAGACTGGGCTTGGTGACCTAGAGCCAAAGCTTCTGGAGACGACAGCGAGCGCCCACAGCCCAGACAACGTGCTAACACTAGTGAGTTCTACGGCAGTGCTCTGGGCACACACCTGGTCACACCACAATGGACAAAACAGGACAGTCTCAGTCTCCTACTAAAGTGCAAGATGCCATGTCAACAAGCAACTATTCTCCAAGCCATGTCTAAAACCAGCTTCTGCGGCTCACACTGTCAGGGGTGCGGCCAGCACGTCTTGGGCACGCTATGTCAGGGTGGCATTGGAATGTCTGCTTTTCACACACACAAAAGGTCAATCATCATTGGAGGATGCAGTTCTACCAGCTTTTTATTTCTTAAATAAGTGGCCAATTTGATTGAGAAAGTGACAAAGCAGCAGTGAACCTCTAAACCAATTAATAAATTCCTCTACTTACAATCCAAACCAGTAACCTCATCATTGTACTTATCCCAGGCAAGGCACAGGGTTAGACAGCAGACAGAGAAAACACAGGAAACAGGAAGAAAGGGCATCAACAGGGCAGTGTCAAACAACAGTGCAGGAAACCTCTGCATATCTGCTTCCGGATTGTGGATGGATCACTCTCCCCCTCCCTCATTATTCAAACAGGGCTCGTTACACCTGGATCCAGTTGAGGACCATCCCTGAGATTCGACGTTCGCTGCTTCGGAAGTGGAGGATGTCTGGTAACTCAACTAAGCAGCAGGCTGTGGCACTCTCCCAACAAGGATGACTTGGTTTACAGTGACAGTTTCTCCTCGTGTGTCGGAAGTCACTGCAGGCTGCACAGAAAACCCAGCAACAGCGGCTTTGTTTCCTCCTAAATTGGTACCATTTTTTTCCTTTATTGTTCATATCTAGGAGTGATTTCTAGATGTTGTGGCTTACCCTTGAACAATTCGTGTTGCTACATGCTAAAAACGAATTAAAATACAAGACATTTATACATGTACAAACAAATGTTAAAGATGCACCATTTCTATGTATTTATATTTCTTAAAGTAGGACAGGAAATAGCAGCAAACGAGAACAAAGATAATCTTCCATAGCTTCTGTAGAAAAATCCAGTCAGAACAGCTAAGGGGAAACGAAAAAAAAGACTTCTCAATGTGAGCAGGGTTGTGAGGCAATATTGTCCTGAAAGTTATCCTACTGTATTTAAGAAATTAGCTTAAGTTGTCATTTTTGTCCTCAAAAATAGTCATTAGTTTTCAAAACACTTTTCCTTCCAGAGACGTCTCTCAGGAATTATTAAAAACAAACAAGCCAACAAACAAAAAGACACAAGCCAGACATAAAGCTGCTTCTAGTAAATATATGGCCTATTATCTCTGTGTGTGTTATCTACAGCACATTAACGCTAACCCTTTGTCTTTTTCAGGAACCAAATTTCCACTGAATACTAAAAAGAATATTAAAAAAAATCATGTATTACACAAATGGATAAATACAATCCAAGATAAATTTCTCTGTTAAACTTTGTTATTTCATTGTTCTGTTAACTTTTCAAATGACCTTCTTAAGAAAAAAATGTTGGTTAGCGAAGCAGTGGGATTATTTATTAATCTGCAATGGAATATTGTTTCCAAAGTCACAGATAAAAATTCTCTTAAACCTACTTGTAGTAACTTTGGATCACAATATACAGCGTATCAGGGATGTGTAAAATGCTCAACAGCCAAATTGGGGGTGGGGGTGATAACGGAAGTGATTTTCTTTAGCTGGGAAAAATTCCCACAGAGTCAGACCTAGTTTTCAGAAGCGTTAGGATCAAAAAGGATTTGTTCTAAAGCATGGTATTTCCACAGCAAGATTTATTCTATTTATATGTTTTAGCACTTCTTCAAAAACCCAGGACCCAAGGACATGGAGGTTGTATGTGTGTGTGATATATATACATATACAGACTTATCCACTTATAGATAGGCCTATATACTCATAGACATTTATATATAAACAAAAGGTGAAAACACAGTACATTTTTATGCACGCTCCATTAAACCCTGTCTTTTTTAATAAACTTGTAAAACACAGTTCAAATCGATATCAGATTCATGTTGAAGAACAAACTGCTGTTATTTCTCCCACTCCCTTAAAATGGGCAAACATAACCTTTTCAAAATTTCTTTGTCATTATGTTATGCACATTGCACATCCCTAAAAAACATCAAAAACAAATAGTGATTTGTACCATGACACACTCAATGGGAAGATTAAAATCTACTTGGGAATCACATCACTATACAGTCTAATAGTATGGAGAATACAACTAGAAGTGTGTCTAGTGTGGAAAAGAGAAGCTTAGAGTATTACAGTGTTTTTTTTAACCTGTTTACAAAGCAGTAAGACCCAAATGAAATAAATGATTTGTTATTAGTTGCTGAGATTTTTCTTATTTCAGATTTACAGTCATTTTCTTACATAAAGATACCACTAGCCTTTGCTTGATAGGCTGCCAAAACAAATGTATCCCATTGATTTGGCAAATGTGTCATGACAAAAATTCCAATGTGTAATCCCCATTAATTACATAGATGGTTCAGAAGATTTTGAATTGTAGCCTTATTATCTAACATCCTTAAAGAAGATTTATTAAGCACACTTAAGTGATGTTACATAGATACACATTTCAGAAAAAGCCCTAATAACCACCACTTTCCCCCAAATGAGGCCATCAAGTCAGGCACCAACAGGACAGCAGAAAGAAAAACAGGAATTAATAATCCAACATAAAATGACACTGTCAACTATTCAGTTTAGTGCCCTAGTTCAATTTATTCAACTTCTGCCTTCTTAGGCCTGGTGTGACCAATGCCAGCCCAGGTTTTTAAACCCTATGGTACTTCTAGACAACGTATGTAAATTTACAGTATACAATTTGGATTCACCATGCATGAATACTTTGTGTGTAACATTTAATAAGCTCAATCTACATCCAGAATAATTTACATGAAAGGACAATATTTATTTAAACAGAGCTCGATGGGGTAACCATGGTATCATCAGAGTGCATCCAGAGGAAAAAAGGGAGGAGGGGCCAAATGAGACTCAATCAACGACACTCCCACACCTTTACTGTTTGATCTACACTGCCAGTAACCACATATGGGGCCGTCTTATGGAAATCTGAAAAAAAAAGAAAAGGCTTACTTTAAAATCAGACTGAGCCACAAACAATGTTTAATAAGGCACAAATAACACATTCAAATGCCAGGAATACCCATTTTTTTCCTCTATTCAGCCACACATCCACCCCAAGCACATGTATATCACAAGCTTACCAACTAGGTAAGGGAAACTGAAACAGTGAAATCTTATATTAAATCTCTAAAAAAAAAACAAAAACAAAAAAAAAAACAAAAACACCTCCCCCACTATCCTCTTTCCAACTGAGGTTGAATGAACACTGAATTCTAACAGCAGGGACAGCCTCAATGCAGCCATTTACTGAACACTTACTATGCTCAAGGCTTAGTACTAATGCTTTATATTCATGTTTATTTAATCCTCCCAACAATTCTGTAAGGTTTAAACATTAGCCCTATTCTACTGCTCCATCTTCATTATTAGATCCATAATACTCTAGTATATTATATTTACTATCTTAAATTCTAAATTCAGGTCCAAATGATATTGAGAATGTTTATTAAGTGTAATACAATTCTGAGTTCCCGGTACACGGTAGCACATATGTGCCAGAGGAAAAAAGTTAACATTTCCTTTGAGAAACTTACAAACTAGTAGGGAGGAAAATTACCCATCAAAGTGGTCAGTAAGCATCCTCTTCATAACTCTAGTTTCCAAAACTAATATTGTTCAGTGGAGAAAGTAATTGATTTATTATAAGGCTGATGATGGAGAGAGTTAAGGAAAGGAGAATTTCAAACAAACAGTAGGAATCCATAAGATTTTTTAACCTGTCTTCTCTATTCTGCCCTGAAAGCCCATCTTCATTTCTTACCTGGAAACATCCATAGGGTCAGATTAAACTGTTAGGTCTGGCACTCCAAAACCTAACTGCTCAGAAACCACGTAACTCGTACATACCCAAGGAGGTAACAAAGTGTTCATGCGCATTGAGGGTCTTCATGCATCGCTTGTTCTTGTAATCCCACACACGCAGGGTCTTGTCATCAGCGCAACTCAAAATAAACTTCCCCCCAGAATGGAACAGAACTCCACGTACCCAGTTATCATGACCCACCTTAAAAACAAAAAGGTGTATGACTTAATGAAGGGATAAATAGTTTAAACAGCATCTATGAAAATAGTTAAGGCATTACTCAAAGTGGATTGAAACTACGTGCACTAAAAACATCAATGCCAAAAAGGCAAAACGGAGAAAAAGTCTAGGGAATCCTTCTAGATTAAAGGAACCTGGAAACTAACAAGATATGACCAGTAAATGCAACACATATAATACTTAACTAGCTCCTGGATAGTGGCTAAAATAGCTATAAAGGACACGACTAGGGTAACTAGAGAAAATTTAAATATATAATGTATTAAATTTCTTCAGTGTGACAACTTTATTAAGGTTTTATAAAATACTTAGGAAATACATGTTAAAATATTTGGGGTCAAGTGTCATGGTGTCTACAGGTAACTTTCAAACTGTACAGCAAAATCTATAATACACACATGGAGAAAAGAAAATGTTGACAACTGGCAACTCTAGATGAAGGATATGTAGGTATTTATTTCATATCTTTATTCATCCATTCATCTACCTATATCCCCTGTCCAGCAGTTCCATTTCTTACAATTTATCCTAAGAAATAATTAAGAATGTGTAAGGTGACTAATTAGTTAACAAAGATGTTCAACAAAGCACTGTATGTACTGAGTATATCTAATGACATGAGCAAATGCCACATACCTTCTAAGTTAAAAGTCTACTGCAAAGCAGTATGTATAGTATACCATGTTCACATTTTTAAAAAGCCACCATATGCATCTACACAGTAATTTAAGAAGAGTTTAGAACAGTCCAGTCCAACAGGATAGCCATTAGCCATGTATGGCTATTTAAATATAAGCTAGCATTAAATTAAACAATTCAGTTTTTCAGTCTCATTAGCCACATTTCAAATGCTCAATAACTGTTTGCAGCCATGCTGGACAGTGCAGACACAGAACATCAACACACAAAGTTCCAATGGACAGCTCTAATCTAATATAGTTGGTAGTTATTAGTAGGTATGGTAAAGTGATCTGAGGGTGATTTTCTTCTTTTTCTTTCCTTTTTCTGTTTATTACTCAAATTTTCTACAATGTAAATGAACTATACTGCTTTTGTAAAAGAACCCCCCAAAAGAGCTAACAGTTAAAAAAAAAAAAGATGACCAAGGCAATACATCTTTGGCCTTGGTTTACTTTTCCTTCTTTGCTCTTATTTAAAACACTTTGTTATATTACAGTGATCTCTAAAAGCCACCCACCAATCACTAGAGTTGCAGAAGATTCAATAAAAGTCAAACCATGTTTCTTGGAGCCACACCAAAATAAAGCAGAAAAAAAGAATCCTCTTTCAGTTGAAAAACAGGAGGCAGAAACCTCCAGGGAAATTAATGGGGACCTGTGTTGCTCCAAAAGAAGAGAGCACATACTTTCTGATTTTTAAATGTAGACCACGTTTTCAAACAGCAAGATAGTTTATTTGAACTCAGCTCAGTTTTTAAATCAGCTGTTCTTCTTCTTTTTAAATATATACTACATATCTTTTTTATTAGAAATCTAGCATTCTAAGAATGCCAATCAGTTCCTGATGATACTTCCATACAAGTCTACCATATCCCATAGACAGACAGTTGCTTCAAGATACGATTAACACCTCTAAACAAACATGCATGCCAAATTATAAAAGCTGCCACTGGATTAATGTCCATGGGCCTCCTTAGAACTCCTGAAGGCAAACAAGAAAGTCCATAATATCTTCTTATAATTTATATATCCTCATACTAAAATCTAGATGAAATAGGCTCCTAAATGAAATAAAGATTTCCAAGTCATAGAGCTGCTGCTGCTGCTGCTGCTGCTAAGTAATACTGTTCATTTCTGAATGCTTAAAATAACCAAATAAAACTGGAACATGAGAATAGATAGTAAGTTAAAAGGATTCATTTTAAAAGTAAATATAATGAGATCAAGAAGTACAGTTTCAAAAAATATAAATGAGTCTGTAATATTTGTTTTCCACATATTTCATAGGAGATATCACATAATTTTAGAGATAAAATGGCTAGAATCTCCAGCCTAGGACTGACTGGCTTTGCAGATCCACTGTATAATGTAATAGTCTATAGAAATAACCTCCATATCACTGTAACCATGCTCTTAACCAAAAAGTATCTTCATAAAGAAGTTATTTTAGAATGTCAAATAATTCAGATTTACTAGGAAACCACAAGGCACCTGACCCTAAAAGATATGCACAGAGTAAAAATGCGAAAGCAGCAGTGAAATTAGGCAAACTCACCAGGGTCATAAGGCACATGCCAGTACTGACATCCCACATCTTGATAGTCTTGTCCCTGGATCCGGACAGTAAGAATGGCCCAGGTTTGCCACTTTTTTTAGTCTACAGAAAACATAAAAACCAAATTTCCCGGGCAAGAAGTTAGGTGACTTAAATGACAACTACCCAACAATGATCTGTATTTCTAATTTTGTAAAAACGCATTGCTTGACAAATAAAAATGATATGTATTTTAGGCATACCACTTATGTTCTGAGCTATGTATACAAATGATTACTACAATCAAGCTAATTAACACAATTATCACCTCACATTACCACATTTGTGTGTGTTCTGTGAAAAGAACACTAAAGATGTACCCTCTCAGCAAATTTCAAGTATACAATACGGTACTGTTAACTACAGTCACTGTGCTGTACATTAGATATCCAGGACTTATTCATCCAAGGTCACAAAGAGTTGGATTCAACTGTTACTACCCCGGCTACAATGAATCTATGACGTGGTAAGTAACCACCACCAGGTGGCAGTAAAAAAAAAAAAAAACAACAAACCTGAAAATGCAACTAGCCAGCCAACTAGGAAGAGATTACCAAAAAAGCTTCATTTTGAAAAATAATTGGTGGGGGTAGGTGAGGGTGAGAGAGTCTTCATTTATTAAAATTAAAAAAAAAAAACCCACAATAGAATGTCGCTATAAAAAAGAATTTTGGCTCACACAATATTTACAGAAATAATTATTCTGTAATTTAAAAAGTATTAATTACAAAGAATGAAATCATGAGGAGCACAAATGATCAAGAATATCAGAGGCCTCCATATGAAATTCTTCATTTTAAACAAATGCTATTCTTGTTTTTATTTTTTGGCCATGCCACATGGGCATGTGGGATCTCAGTTCCCTGAGCAGGAAGCTGAGTCTTTTAACCACTGGACCACCACTGAAGTCCTGAGAAAAGCTATTCTCCTAGAAGATGACTTTAACTTCTCCCGTAAGTTTTATTTTGTATTGGTATACTCTTAAAACAGGGACAATTATAATTAATTTCTGATTAAATGACCACTTCACTTACCCTAACCCTAGCACACATCAAACGTCAACTGACAGCAACAATAACCACTGGTTAAGAAATATAAACACATCTGCAAGTTGGAAAGAATTTCAAGACTCAGAATTCTGGATGCAGATTTATTAAGGTTCTCAAATAGTAACAGCCACAAAATCATAAAATAACACAAATCATATAGTAGTACCTCAGATCCTGTTGCTTCAGAGATGGAAGAATATGAGCTTTCGGGAGCCCAGGAAATGCATTCTACCACATGCTCATGTTCTCGAAGCTCAGCCTTGCATTCCTTTGTTGCTACGACCCACACACGCACAGTCTGGTCATTGGAACAGCTGGCTATCAGAGTGCCGTCTTGATTTGGCCGCACCATACGTACCCATTCTCTGTGTCCTGTGAATGTCTTCACACAGTAGCTGTAAAAATACATAATGATTTACACTGTGAACAGCAATCATTGGGGCCCTTCCCAGAAGCGATACAAGACTAGCTATGCACTGGAACAAAGAGAATTGGCATCATATGCAAGTCAACAGAATACACATACATTCCTGGTTAATAAAAGAGGGAGACAGGCTGGAAAGTCAAACATCAGTTACAATAAGCTGATGGAAATATCATTAAAGAGCTAACCAAATCAAAATCTAGAAGGAAAAAAATAGAGAAAAATATAATCTTTTAACTAAGCACACACAGTAAACCTAACAAAAATATTTCTAGCCATGTTGGGGAAAAGGCATGCTCTTACTAATCTGGACAAAACCAGTAGGTTAAGGTTTTATTATAACAGTCATGTAATTCTAAGCACAACCAAATTAAGCCTAATGGGGCATACCTGCACAAATGTTATTTACATTTTAATTCAACTCAGAGAGACCACCTAAAAGAAGACCACAGAGAAAATAAGCCATTACATAGAAAATGGCTCTCAAGGATATAGAGTTTCTTCCATAATTTCTCTGTTCCTTTTGGGCAGACATTTAAAGATTAAAACTTGAGTTTTAAAATGTAACTGTCATGCTAATCATTCTGAGTTATAGCCAAATTAAAGAGAACAATCAGAACATAGTTTTGGATTTTTTGTTGAGTATTATTTCTTTAAGCTGACGCCTTTTCAACTAAATCTACTTACCCAGTTTGCACTTCCCACATTTTTATAGTTTTATCCCTTGAGGCAGACACTATATGATCTCCATTGGGCATGATGGCTACTGAAGAAACATTGTGGTCATGGCCTAAAACACAAAAAGCAGTTACTATATTAAACAATGTATCGCCAAGAGCAATTAAACCTTAATTTACCATGAGATTTCATTAGGGATTTCAAGTATCACAGCTACTTTAAATACAATGGAGTTCATATAAATTTGATAAGAAACTTGGATTTACACAAAAACGTAATGGACTGTTAAGGAATTAGTAACTAATAAAACAATTCACAATGAAATAAGTAGCCAGCTCAATTTACATTTCAACCTGTACAACTGTTTTAACACGTTATTAACTGGAGACCTATTAACGCCATACAGTGTTCATTTCTGCAAATACCTCCCAGCCAATAATGTGTTAAAATCACAGGTAATCAATACCATCAGCATTTGAATATATAAACACACCGGATGTTTTCGAGCACTAAAAATCAAAACAAAACAAAAATTTCCATGGTTGCTATTCTAAGATATGAAACAGAAATAAGATTTACAGAGATGAACAGAATGGATAAGAAAAATGGGCATTTGGCTCTATGTAGAAACTAGTGGTTGAAAGCTTTTTGTGTTGATGTGCACAGGAGCAAAAAAATAAAATATATTATTCATAATGCTAGTCAGCTATCCTATGGTAAAAAAAGCCCCAGAATATTCTCTTAAGTATCACATCATTTAAAGGAATATACAATGATTGGAAAGAACTCTTTAAGTCAGAGCAATAAGACACAGGCTACCTAACAAAACAAATACAGATTTTATAAAAGGATTCAATAAAACTCCTTTAACCAGTAAACTTCCCTAATGCACTTAAATTGGGGAGTGGGGGGCATACTATTCAAATTACACCATCTATGTAATTGCATAGCTTTCTCATGTGCTAACATCACTGGATAATGTATTTTAAAATAGTTTATTATTAACAGTTAATATAAAATCCAAGCATCCATATTTTGTCATGTTTTAAAACACAAAAATCCTTATTTAGTGACCACCTCCTATGTACCAGGTACTAAACCAGGTGATTCAAGCATACAATCTCATTTTATCCTCACAAGCTTTATGGCTTCAATTCTTAATTCGATATTTAAGTTTCATTAACCTTACAGATTAAAGAGGTTAAAATTTCCTAATGCTGTAAGTAAACAAGTAGGACTCGGAATCCAGGTATCTGATTTCAAAGCCCATGCTCTTTCCAGAAAGCCAAACTGCTTCAGAAAATAGTCTCCAGGACAAGGAGAAGATAACAATGAGACTACAGTGTATGTGGGATATTAAAAAGTTGGCAAGGGAACCTGCGTTCCAGCTTTTACTGTATCTACTCTCTAACTTCAGTTTCCCAATTGAGAAACATGAAAAACAGAAAGAAAAACAACCTCAGTAACTTCATTTTCTCTTTTTCTCAAGAACGGATAGATGCCCTAGCAGTTTTTCTCATCAAAAAATATTTGTGGGGGTACTCTTTCTACCCCCTTCTGATGCCTTTGTCAGAAGCTTTCTCTATCTCCTTTATACTTTAATAAAACTTTATTACACAAAAGCTCTAAAAAAAAAAAAAAATATTTGTGAAAATAAGTATTTTGTAACCACTAAGAGACACTTCTCCAGTGGCTCAGTGGTAAAGAATCCACCTGCCATGCAGAAGACACAGGAGACGCAGATTCAAACCCTGGCTCAGGAAGACCCCCTAGAGAAGGAAATGGCAACCTATTCCAGTATTTTTGCCTGGAGAATCCCATGGACAGAGAATCCTGGTGGGCTCTAGTCCACAGGGTCACAAAGACTCAGATACAACTAAAGCAACTGAGCACGCAAGCACAAAGAGAGATACTTAAAACCTCGAAAAAGACAACTCTCAATGACCATGACTATCCATGGATTGTCTCTATCATATGCTCCTCCACTGGCACAATAAGGACTGAATGAAGGGAACCTGCACACTGTAAGAAAACATTATCCTTCTTCTCCCTGCAATACTATGTTAGAAACCAATATCAAAATGCTATCCTCTACTCCTTACCATGCATGGTTCTGATGCATTCAAAGCCCTGAAAATCCCATAGCTTAATGGTCATATCTGCAGAACATGAAGCCAGAAGCTTGCCACTGTGGTCGAATGAAATATCCTGTACAGAGTCTGTATGCCCCTTAAGAGTTCGTTCAAAATCTCCAGTTTCATAATCCCACACCTGTCAAGTGAACAGAAAATCGGTTAGCATCACATCATTCTTTTCGCAGTTCATATTTGCACTCGGCAGGCCAGTCTGGCGCAATACTGACTAACTAAGCAAGTAACAAAGGATAACTGTCTTAGAATCATCACATCTTCAAGCATAAATTGGTCTTTTCTCTATACAGAAAAATGATTATTAAATAAACCTCTAAAACCACACTTATTAAGTATCCACCATATATCTAATCATGCTAGTGACTGCCACAGAACAGAGTCTGGTCTCAGCCTGACATCAGGCAACAGACAAGTTAAAAAGTAAATATAAGAGCCAAAAAAAGAAAAAAAATTTATGAGCCTGACATGAATTTATATATAGAGTATTAGGGGAATGATGAAGGAATATTCAATTCTACTAGACAAGCAGAGCTCAGACATCTAAGAAGCCAAGGAAAGTCTTCACAAGATATAACTGTCTAAATAGCAGATTAACAGAAGCATATGGTCATTTTGATGTAAAAGCACTGAGCCACAGTCACATTTTTAAAGAAAATAATGAACTATCAAGAATAATTATTATAATAAACATATCTCAAGAACACACTGAACTTCTATTCTGGTGGTCAAATGCTAGTCTTAAGTCTGTAACTAACACTAATTATGTACGTGCTCTAAAATCAAATGGCTGATTCCATTCTTACCATAATAAAATGTATCTGCGATAGGGTGTATTTCAACCAATTTAAAGAAACTTAGAAAATGCATTTTGAAATCTAGAAAGAATTTAAACCTCCAATATTAGGGAAACTGCCAGATAGATGTAAGGAATCTATGGCATGTATACAGTAATGTTACATAAAAAAACCCCCACAAAATTATACAACTATGCAAAAAAAAAGCATACAAAAATATCCTCTAAAAACATTTCTTTTATAGAAAATTTATGTATGCTCCCCAAAATAAACATATAAAAATTTTACCATTTAAATGTTCAACTACTTCCACAGTCAAGTGATTACTATATGTTTAGCTTTTTTCACAGTTTGTTAATGTATTTTTTTCTTTAACGTACTCTTAACTCTACTGGAGGGGTTTTGATGTTATCATAGCATTTTAGAATTTTAATTTTCAATTATTCTAGTTTATAGAAATAATTACTTTTTATATATTGACCTTGGCATTCTGTTTAAATTCAGTCATAGTTCTAGCAAATTTCTGAAGAATCCTTGGGATTTTCTACACAGAAAACCATGTTATCTGCAAGTAACATTTGCAGGTAACATTTCTTCCTTTCCAATCTGTATGCCTTTTATTTCTTCTCTACTGCACTGGCTAGCCACTCTAATACAAACATGGATTTAAGTGGTCATTGATCCCTGAACTCAAGGGGGAAGAACTGCTTTCCACCATTAAGTATTAATATTTTGTCCACTGTGGGTTTACCAGATACCTTTACCTTTTATCAGTCTATGGAAGCTCCCTCCCTAGCTTGTTGAGTTTTTATCATGCTTTTCCTGAAACTATTATGCTTTTTTAACTGATATGGTATATCACACCAATTAATTTTTAAATATCAACCAATCTTGCATTTTGGGATGAACCCTACTTGGTTATGACATACTAATTACCCCTTTTATGAACTGCTGGATTCAATTTGCTTATAATTTGTTAAGGACTTTGCATTTATGTTCATGAATGTTACTGTATCAGTCTACAGGGTTTTTTTAAATATTATCTTTACCCATTTTGATATCCAATTGTTTCAAACCCAAGAGTTCAGGTGAATACATTCTGAACGGTAGGTATGACCTTGAAGTTCACTTCCATTTCAGTTAACTTTGTTTCCTGCATTCATTAAAGAACACTGAAGCATCTTCCTCTAAACTATTAATAAATATACCCAGAACCATGTCTCTTCATAAATGGTAAGCAAACACGGTAATGTTTATAAATGTCAGGAATTAAAGATAATCAATTTTTTCTCTACTGTATATTTACCTTTTATATGATTATAAAATAAATGCTTATGATAAAAAAATCTATAATGTACTGATATAAAGGCAATAAAAATATCCATTATCCTACCAATGGCATGATTTTTCCATTTTTTCTATGCTCTTTTTCAAAAAAGTACAGCGCCTGTGTATACGTCATTAACCTGTTTTTCCCTTTGTGTCTTATCGTAAGAATTTGTCCATGCCATTAAAAACGTACTACCAAACATTCTTTTAGAAGTAATTCCTATTATTTTCTAAACAAAAGGTAATGTTTTTCATTACTATACAAAACATTATAGTGAAAACCTTTGAATACTGAAAAATATCCATCCTTATTCTGCAATACTTAGGTCAGACAGTGATGGTTGAAAAAGAATTTTGAGTCAAAAACTAAGTTTTTTAGCCCTTCATATATTCTGCTAAAATTGCTCTCCTGTAAGACTGTATCAAATGAAATGACAATGCCTGCTTCATCAAATTTTTACCACAACTGGGAATTCTCATTTAAAAAGTAAAATATTGGGGGCTCAGTTGCCAAGTATCCACCTGCCAACTCAAGAGACACAGGCTTGATCCCTGATCCAGGAAGATTCCACAGGCTGTGGAGCCAACTACGTCCGTGCACCATGACTAACCGGTGCTCTAGAGCCTGGGAGCTGCGACCACTGCGCACACAGGCCGCAACTGCTGCAGCCTGCACTCCACAGCAAGAGAAGCCGCCACAACGAGGAGCCCACACAATGCCCGCGGCTGGAGAGCACCTCCTATCTGCCCCAACTGAGGAAAAGCCAGCACAGCAATGACCAAACAGGCAAAATAGAAATAAAATAAAAAACAAGTAAAAAATAAGAAGTAAAGCAGCTTGCTAGATCTGACATGTATTTTAATTTACACTTCTTCTACTCTTAGTAATGAGGCCAAAGCTCTATTGTTGGTTCTACTGAGAATTCCACAAACAGAGGAGCCTGAAGGGCTACAATCCATGAGGTTGCAGAGTTAGACAACCCTGAGTGACTAACATTTTCTACTATTAGTAATGAGCCCAAAGCTCTATTGTTGGCTATTTTTCCTTCCTTTATGAATTACCTGTTCATGTCCCATAGTCCATTTTTCCTATTGAGATGTTACTGTTTATCATACTTGTTTGAACTCTATAAAGTTGGCGATCCATCCTCTGCTTTACTAATTGAAAGTATTTTTCAGTTTTTTTGTTTGCTGTTTATTTTTCTTAATATTTAAGAACTAATTCTAAGTGACAACCAGAAATAATGTTTCAGATATTTAAATGATTCAATTAAAATACTGTCATTAAAAATGACAAAAAATGATTTCATTAGAAACAAAGAAAAGTATTTCTAAAATAAGTTTAATCAAAAAACGAAATAAAAAATACAAATGCTTGTCATTAACAAAACAGCCATGTGTACACATTAAATAAAGACTAAATGGAAGAGAGAATTTTAGTAGTTGCTGAGATATGTGTTATGGTTATATATCAAGCTTCTAAAAATTCCATTTGTAATATTTTAAAGCTGACCCAATAGATGGCACCTTAGCAGTTTTGTTTATGTTTTTATACCACTGCTGCAAAATCCAAGGTTAAGACTGAGCTTTCCATCTATTTGACAAGCTGATCTTAACCCCATGGTTCATGACAGGAGTGCAGTTTTTAGTAGACAAGACTATCATGAAGTTAATAAATTAAACACGTCAACATAATTTGAAAGATAGCAACGCATCAGTGTATTAGATAGGTAGTCATCTCAGCCTACAGAAATATGTAATGCAAGTATGTATATAAGACTCTCTTCAAATCACTTGGCAGCACGCCCCATTGATCACCAGCCCACAGGAAGAAAGAAGCCACTGATTTAGAAACTAAAGAAACCACAAAAGGAAAACATACAACCTGTTTAATTTGAAGACTGGGTTAAGTACATACATTTAAGTCATGCCTGCATTATATGCTGACTGTTGCTATATGATAAAAACAATCTTGGCAATCTATTCACATTTTCTTAGCTATACCTCTACAAATGAAAGTTAAAATCTGAAATAATCTTTAGATAGAGAAACCTACTTAAAATTTTAAAACCATGTTTTACTTATCTTTCTGTACGTGGTTATACAACTCTCACTGTATTGTGTCTGAATCAAAGCAAACTATAAAAACAACTTTTTTCCTGATTAAAAAAGTCCTCTATTGAATTCTTTTACATAATATATTCATCCCCTGAATTACTAGTTTTATAATCCTATATTTGCATCTATCACTTCTGCTTATCAGTTCAGTTCAGTTCAGTCGCTCAGTCATGTCCGACTCTTTGCAACCCCATGAACCGCAGCACACCAGGCCTCCCTGTCCATCACCAACTCCTGGAGTCCACCCAAACCCATGTCCATTGAGTCGGTGATGCCATCCAACCATCTCATCCTCTGTCATCCCCTTCTCCTCCTGCTTATAAATAAGGCAAATACTTATACTTCCAGTCTTCAAGAAGACAAGTTATTCAAGCACTAGGTGACCTATTATTTGTCCAATGTTAAACTGATGACACCCAATTTTCTCAAATTAACATTAAAGTTGCTTTAACAATTATCCTATTGTACATCTTCCAATTTTGAAAGAAAAACTACCTTAATTGTAGCATCCTCTGAAGCAGAGACCATAACACTGAACACAGGATGGAAAATGACTCGAGTGACTGGACTCCTATGACCACTCAATGCATATTTTTCTGGTGGACGGGGAATCCATTCTTTTGGGTCTCTTTTCTGACCAAGAGGTCCACCCGACGTAAATTCTTCTTTTGCTTCATTTAACTTTGATTCTAATTCCATAACCTTAAGAAGGAACACACAGCAGTTATATACAGATAGATTCTGATAAAAATTGTATATTTGGTATTTTTTAAAACTGCCTTTATTTTGCATCCATATATGCAGAATAAAATTTTAGCAATTTACAAAGCATTTGTTAGATTTAACTGAAAATTATCTATATTACATATC
This sequence comes from Redunca redunca, assembly GCA_006410935.1. Taxonomy (NCBI): domain Eukaryota; kingdom Metazoa; phylum Chordata; class Mammalia; order Artiodactyla; family Bovidae; genus Redunca; species Redunca redunca. The sequence goes on along the minus strand of SJYQ01011358.1, from coordinate 182,667 downwards.
ACTAAAATCTTAGTGGGGTGACAAAACTGCACACTGAGAAAAACTCAATACAACTGTGCCTGAACCCCTTAACTTGAAGAATTTGGAAGGTGCTGGATGCAACCTGAGGAAGAGTAGGAAACCTATCTTGATCCCTTCTAATTCTGCCACCCTTAGTAAATTCTTTCCAAACTTCATTTGCACTGTACCTCTTCATCAAAATATTCATAATAAAAGCTAACACTACTGACATCTATGTGCCAGGCACTTTGCTAATAAGGGCTTCTTATGGATTAAATCACGTTATAACAACATTATTCATTCTAACTTTGCCTACTGAAAGTACAAATTTTAGGACCAGAATATTACTTATTGCCCTCACTTAATAGATCAAAACTCAGAGAAGAAAATGAAATGTCTAAGAGTACATTTTAGTGCTCTTTTCCTAGCATCATATTGGTTCCAAGTGTTCTTCCCAATTAAGTATATAAATGGGTTCTTCAGTACCAATTCCTTGAAGTCAGGGCTGTGTTACATTCAACCCAGCCAGTACTCCTGTTTGCCTAAGTTAGCAATGTATCAGCAATGGTCTGTATATGCCATAATGCATAGAAATGTATTTTTATTTACCTTTTTAAGGTTAATCTTAACTGCTAATGCAGAAAAAAATTTATTATGTTGATACTTTCAAAGTTTATATTTAATATAATACTCTGAATACACCTGAAAGAAAAAGATTTTGTTACCTTCTTTTGTAATCTAATAACAGATGTCCATTTTTTTTCCAAAAGCCCAGCATATTTCTTATCTAATTCTTCATTCTAGAGAGAGGAAAAAAGTAGATTTAAAAAAAAAGAAAGAAAAAAGGGCTCAAATACAAAACCTCACATCATACACAGCATTCAATCTCTAAGCCCAAACATCACTAAAATTATCTAATTATACAAAGAAGGTGTGTGTTGGTGGGTGAATTTCAGGTTCAGTGCCAAGTAAAACCATAATAACAAATGACAAGATTTTGAATAACTAAGGTAACTGCTAACTACTGATACGTCAATAAAATCTATTTATCAACTACATAAGTAACTGTAAAAAGTCAAACATACCATATCTAATTCAGCTTCCTTTTTAAAAACTGAATATGCTTCTTCGTAGCCATTTGAACGAAGATAATCTGCTATAGCTCGATTTCTGAAAGACAACAAATTCAAATGACTCAATAAATTCTCATTCCTATGTTGAAGAAAGTATTTTTTTAAAAATCTCATAAACCTTAAGACACTCTTTTTTTTTTAAAGAGGATTACCCTTCCAATCATACAAGCATTTCACAAGAAAATGAACCACCAACCCCACAAAAGCCTCTAAAATAGTTAACCCTTCATAGCATATCCGTAAGATTGTTAATACTATTCTTGAACATTTAGCTATATTTCTAATGTGTTGTTTACCTGACAAGTTGTAAGATCAAGACCTGGCTTATATAACTAGTTATCATTTTGTGACTGTAATTATCAATTTTGTTCATGTTTACACTTAGCCCTCCCTGACTATTAATACTTGTCATTCTTACAGACACTCAAGGACTAGCAAATGAAATTTAATTCTGTAAGGAGAATTGTTCTGGTAAAATTATAATTAGCATTTTAATATTAGAGACAACTTTAAACCATGAGAGTGGGTGGGGAAAAGGCACAAGCTACAAACAGTACAGTGTCATAGACGAGAGATTAACTTAGAATTACAAGGTCAGAACATCACACTGTGGGCTGTGGGACTGAAGTAAGTATAGCATTATTGTTGTGGGTCTGTGTGTGCTTCTTACAAGCCTGTACCTTCTGGCCTATTTTATTAATGGATAATTTGATTCATTCAGAAATAAATTCTTTACATGAACCTGTAAATAGTACTACTTTGTAATTTCCAAGCAGTTCTACTTGGGCCTTCTGAAGCAACACAAATAGGAAGGCAATGGCTCTCTCAAAATAATTTCATCAAATACTATGCTGTCAAAGCCTATATTACAAACAAACTAACCTTCAACAAATAAATTACCCTTTGGTAAGAACATCCCAAGTGGTAAGGAAAACAAAGACACTAAGACACCTATCTATCACTTAGCTTTATTTCCTTCTTCAGGCAACGAAGGGAAAAACGTCAAGGGTTTACAAAATCTTAGGTAGTATTTGTAAATATTCACTGTTCCTACGCAGCTCTACTCCTTCCTCAGAGTCAAGCCTGAGTGCTGGAACTTTGCCTGAACACACTACACACAGATTACAATTCTGAAGCTCATATAACAGACAATATGTACACGTAACATGTACAAATTATAGCATTATCTTAATGGAATTTTTTTTGGTAAAGGAAAGATAGATAAATTATGATACTTTTCTAGGTAAGAATACTAAAAGGAGAAGAAACTATATCTTTTTCCTTACTAAAAAAATCCCAATATTTTGAGATTAATACTAACATAGGTCAGCACAGGTCACTCATACCATGCTCTTTGCCTATGCATTCACATCACCATGTATGCTTTAATCAAGTCACGTATCTGTTCATTTCATGCAATACACTGAAAACCGTTCAGTGTTTCAACATTTAAAATAATGTTACAATAAGTATTCATATAGTCAAAGCTTTTCAAACACCTTTACACTTAAGTCAAAAGATGCCACAGACTGATTATTTGTATACCCCACAAATTCTTACGCTGAAATTTCCTAACCCCCCAAGTAATGGTGTTTGGAAGAGAGGCCTATGTGAGGACGTATAACTTGTATAAAAACTTTATTTATAAAGTTTTAAATCTAAAAAACAGCATTCACTGCCTCTTTTGATCCTAAAACCATCCTGTTAAATTAGGTAGAAAAGTGTATAACCCCTATATTACATAATTGAGAGATCGATACATTCAAGGTCATAAAACAGGTAGTCAAGCAATTTAGGATAATAATTCCAATCAATATTTACTGAGCAGGTGGGGAAGAAACTGGCCAAGTAGGTGGAACACTATACCTCCCTCCTTTAACTGGAGTTGTTCCATTTTCATATACTTCCATATACTAAATTTCTTCAGAAATGTTTTTAAAGTGAATCTATACTGCAATTTAAAAAGTCCAACACACAAACTTTTAAAAATTCAAATACACACACACACTTCTTTTTCAAAATATTCTTTTCCATCATGTTTTATTCCAGGAGATTGGATACAGTTCCCAGTCTATACCCTAGACCTTGCTGCATATCCATTCTAAATGAAACAGTCTACATTTACCAACCTCCAAGGTTGGTTGCCGCCCCCGGCAACCACAAATCTGGTCTCTTTGAGTCTGCTTCTGTTTCATATATAGGTTCATCTGTGCCATAATTTTAGATTCCACATATAAGTGATACAGTGTTTTTCTCTTTTTGACATTTCACTTAGTATTATAATCTCTAGTTGCATCCATGTTTCTGCAAATGGCATTATTTTGTTCTCTTTTATCACTGAGTAGTATTCCATTGTATATATGTATCACATCTTCTTTATTCATTCATCTACTGATGAATTGACAGGATATTTCCATGTTTTGGCTTTTGTGAATAGTGCCGCTACAAACATAGGGGTACCCTCTTTTTGAATTATAGCTTTGTCCAGGTATACGACCAGAAGTAGGACTGCTGGATTATACAGTAATTCTATTTTTAATTACTGTTAAAGGAAACTCCATACTGTTTTCCATAGTGGCTGCACCAACTTACATTCCCACCAACAGTGTAGGAGGGTTCAATTTCTCTACACTCTTTCCAGCATTTGTTATTTGTAGACTTTTTAATGATGGGTATTCTGACCAGCCTACACAAAGTGGGACATGGGAGAAAATAGTTAATTCACAAGTTTTTGATACATGGTAATAACATTTACTTGGACAGAATAGGATAAGAAGAGGGGGGAAAAAAAGGAGGGTCAGGAATATAATTAGTTCAGTTTTAAATCTTTTGACCTGAAGTGGCTATAAGACATTTAAGTAAAGATATATGATAAAGAAGGTAATTGAACGTAAAGATCAGAAGCTTAAGAGATGGATTTGATGTAAGGAAAGACTTGGGGAAAACTGGTAAATAGGGAGCAGTGTTTCAAACCATAAGTAGTGAAAGACACTTTGGAAGAAGAAAAGTAGAAAGTAAATGATAGAACCTTGACAGATATCAAACTTTTTAAGAAGACATCAGAAAGTGAAGAATCCTGTTACAGTACAAAAATTAAGAGATGTCAGCAAGCCAATGGAGAAGGACGTTTCAAAGAAATGGAAATCGCTACCAGTGACAAAGATCTGAGAGAGGTAAAACATAATTTAAAAAGTGTCCAAGCAATCTGGCTATTCAGAGGTTGACTTTAGCAAGTACAGAACTTAAAGCAGCCTCAGTATTCCACTCTACAGTAAAGCTTAAAGTGAACACTGCAAAATACTGGAGTTGGGGAGGAGCAGTGAGACTTGAGAATATCAGGCATGTGCTCTCTATCCAATGAAAGTTAAATATCTAGTTAGTAACCATATTTACACTTAACAGTTTAGAAAAAGAGAGCTACTACACGGCATTCAGTTCAGTTCAGTTCAGTCGCTCAGTCGTGTTCGATTCTTTACAAGTCCATGGACCGCAGCACACCAGGCCTCCGTGTTCATCACGGACTCCCAGAGTTTACACAAACTCATCACCATTGAGTTGGTGATGCCATCCAACATCTCATAGTCTGTCGTCCCCTTCTCTCACCTTCAATCTTTTGCAGCATCAGGGTCTTTTCAAATGAGTCAGCTCTTCATGGCCAAAGTATTGGAGTTTCAGCTTCAGCATCAGTCCTTCCGATGAATATTCAGAACTGATTTCCTTTAGGATAGACTGGTTGGATCTCCTTGCAGTCCAAGGGACGCTCAAGAGTCTTCTCCAACACCACAGTTCAAAAGCATCAATTCTTCGGCACTCAGCTTTATTCATAGTCCAACTCTCACATCCATACATGACCACTGGAAAAACCATAGCCTTGACTAGATGGACCTTTGTTGTCAAAGTAATGTCTCTGCCTTTTAATATGCTGTCTAGGTTGGTCGTAACTTTTCTTCCAAGAGCAAGCATCTTTTAATTTCATGGCTGCAGTCATCATCTGCAGTGATTTTGGAGCCCAGAAAAATAAAGTCTGACACTGTTTCCCCATCTGTTTGCCATGAAGTGATGGGACCGGATGCCATGACCTTAGTTTCCTGAATGTTGAGTTTTAAGCCAACTTTTTCACTCTCCTCTTTCGCTTTCATCAAGAGGCTCTTTAGTTCTTCACTTTCTGCCATAAGGGTGGTGTTATCTGCATATCTGAGGTTACTGATATTTCTCCCAGCAATCTTGATTCCAGCCTGTGCTTCATCCAGCCCAGCGTTTCTCATGATGTACTCTGCATATAAGTTAAATAAGCAGGGTGACAATATACAGCCTTGAGGTACTCCTTTCCTGACTTGGAACCAGTCTGTTTTCCATATCCCGTTCTAACTGTTGCTTCCTGACCTGCATACAGATTTCTCAAGAGGCAGGTCAGGTGGTCTGTTTTTTCAGAATCTTTTTCAGAATTTTCCAGTTTGTGGTGATTGACACAGTCAAAAGCTTCGGTATAGTCAATAAAGCAGAAGTAGATATTTTCCTGCAACTCTCTTGCTTTTTCAATGATCCAGAGGATGTTGGCAATTTGATCTCTGGTTCCTCTGCCTTTTCTAAAACCAGCTTCAACATCTGGAAGTTCACAGTTCATATATTGCTGAAGCCTGGCTTGGAGAATTTTGAGCATTACTTTACTAGCGTGTGAGATGAGTCCAACTGTGCGGTAGTTTGAGCATTCTTTGGCATTGCCTTTTTTAGGGATTGGAATGAAAACTGATCTTGTCCAGTCCTGTGGCCACTGCTGAGTTTTCCAAAGTTGCTGGCATATTGAGTGCAGCACTTTGACAGCATCATCTTTTAGGATTTGAAATAGCTCAACTGGAATTCCATCACCTCCATGAGCTTTGTTCGTAGTGATGCCTTCTAAGGCCCACTTGACTTCACATTCCAGGTTGTCTGGCTCTAGGTGAGTGATCACACCATTGTGACTATCTGGGTCATGAAGATCTTTTTTGTATAGTTCTTCTATGTATTCTTGCAACCTCTTCTTAATATTTTCTGCTTCTGTTAGGTCCATACCATTTCTGTCCTTTATTGTGCCCACCTTTGCATGAAATGTTCCCTTGGTATCTCTAATTTTCTTGAAGAGATCTCTAGTCTTTCCCATTCTATTCTTTTCCTTTACTTCTTTGCCCTGAGCACTGAGGAAGGCTTTCTTATCTCTCCTTGCTGTTCTTTGGAACTCTGCATTCAAATGGGTATATCTTTCCTTTTCTCCTTTGCTTTTCACAGCTATTTGTAAGGCCTCCTCAGACAGCCATTTTGCTTTTTTGCATTTCTTTTTCTTGGGGATGGTCTAAAATATCATAATACTGAATTATCAAAGAGAAAGGGAATATAAACAAAAATACAGTAAATAAAGCTGAAGTTTAAATGTGTATGATATCATTAGGGGAAGTACAACATACTAATGATGTACAAAGTCTACAAACCTGTCCCAGAACAGTCTAGTCAATTCTATTTCCACATCAAATACCAGGTTCCCATGGCCAAGTAACTCTAACACCGCTGCCCTGTTACCTCGCCACTCAACATCTATGCCAATTAAACTAATACTGAGAACACAGAACCTCTAACGCAGGCAAGGAGTACCACCATCACATGAAGAAAGAATAAATACGACTGAAGAATCTGCTGGTTCTAACAAAAGCCTAAAGGGTGCTTCTAAAGTTTGCTACTAATTTCAGTTGTTGACTCAGAGTTGATCTTCATCACTTTATTAGTGATGGAAGATGCATACCCTTGAAAACAGGAGGGCATCAAAGCACAAGTTTATAATAATCTCTCAAAGAAACTTCATACATGAGTTAAGTAAATCTACTAAGCCTTCAGAGATGAAGAAAAACAAGTATCCCTAGAATCAAAGAAAAATTCACACAGAAGTGCAACAGGTCACTCTGAGTAGAACCAAAATCAATAAAGCCGTGTAGAATCACAGAAAATGGCTAAAATCAAAAGAACAGACTGAGGTGAAGGACTTTATCTGCGAATTCTCGCTGACATATGGACAGTGCCATCCTGGACAGTCTTCTGCTCGCCCGTGAGACTGCTACAGTAACAAATGGGACTATGCTTTTCTAAACTATTCTTAAGCTTATTAAAAATGCAAGGATTGTATTTTATGCACTTTAGTTGACTTCCTACATATCCTTCATTCTTATAGCCCCAAGATAATTTTTGTAGCTGTAATATCAGTAGTATTTGTAGTATGAGTCATACATAACATCCCACCACTACCAACCCATACACAACCTCACATTCTTATTGAGATAAGAGTATCAAAATGCTATGAACTGCTAGTTAAACAAAAATGACTCTAAAAAGATTGGGTAACACCAAGAGTAAAAGCAGAATACTTCAGGGTCCCCAGCATTTCTTACCAACAAAACTGAAGCAGAGAGAATTACAGAGCATGCACCACAGGGGACTGAGGGGCAAGCTGTTGTTCAAAGGTAAAGACACTGAGGCTCATAGAGCTTAACTGATTTGGGGGGGGTGGGGGGGTGGGGGCTAATAAATGGTGAAGGTGAGAATCAAAATTCAGGTCTTCTGAAACCAAAATGACAATAACAGTGTTTCTTCAAACTCTGTACTCTAAGGCTGAATAAACATGTTCCAGGAATTCTATAAACAGTCAAACTTTATTGTTTATATGAGGAAAAACAAGGTTAAGTTAGAAACTGACAAACAGATGTCTTCTCACCAGGTCCATTACAGAAGACACACTGATCTCATCTATTCAGGAATGAGGAAAGCAGTGGGGTTAATGTGCACTGCTCTGATAGGCTGCAGTGGCCCTATGAACGTGGGATCCCTAGCGGGTTAGGAGGGCACACCACAGGATAATGAGAAGACCAGACCAGCAGGATCAAGCATGCAGGTTCATGCCACCAGGAGCACATCATCGTCTTTGGTGCCCTGCTACAGAAGAGAACCCGCACAATGAGCCAGGCAATGCCATTTTAGACAAATGCCAAGATGAATTACATAGTCTTGCTGAAAATGTGAATAAAGTTCACTGCAAGTGCAGAGAGACTACTGCGGGTCGTTCTACAAACTGCTGCCATACATGAGCCAACTCTCAGACAGGTAACATGGTTTCTTGAGTATGCTACAGTCGCCCACTGAGACTTTGGGGAAAGGGCAGTACTGATAAGGCAAGTTCTTGGCCATAGGTCTTATACCTCTCCAACCTCCTGTGCCCTGACAAAGGACTGTAATAATCATCTTTCATCATCACACTTGAATATATTTCAAAAGGGTAGGCCAGGATTCAACTACTACCAGTCCTGGGACAAGTAAAGCACAGCAAGAGGTTACAATGAGACCTAATTCTGGCAGTGGTGAAGTAAAGGTAAATAAAATTTAGATAAATCACAGTAAGTGGACTCTTATCTTCATCATTAAGTAAAAGAACAGGTACCTGGTATACTGAGGGGAACTGGGAATGAGAATATGATGAAGATCTCAATATCTGTATGATCAAATGCTTCAACATTCTTGATTTTAGAACATTTCTTTACAACAGAAATGTCTTCATTAATATTAAAAAAGATATCTTATTAATATTTTAAAAAGAAATCCCTCAAACTTTCAACCAATAAATAATATTTTTAATGGTAAAACACTAGAAATATCTGCATTAATGCCAAGAACAAGAAAAGAATGCCTATTACCATTACTTAAAATTGTTCCAAAAGTGATGCACATAAATAATAGATATAAATACTGGAAATGAGATTAAGGTATGACAGAAATGGCTGAAAGATAGGACAGAAACATTATGAAGGACATGCAAGGCAAGAAAAAGCAGTTTAAGTGGCATTTTAAAAAGACTTACTTATCAGAAGCATATAGGAAGATTAGATACTAAGATTAGATACTAAGGAAGATTAGAACTAAATAAACAAAGAGCATCATAAATAAGCCCTAAAGCATAAAAGTAAAGATCACTTAAAATCAGATATTTACAACAGACATCCTTAGAATTACCTGGCTAAAAAAACTTGTATGGGTCAAGTCATAATACATGGTTGTCATTCCAGTGCTGCCTGATGAATCATTCATTTGTCCCTAGTCTCCTTTCTGTACTCTCAAATATCTAACTGTATCCCACCTTTCAGCTGACCGTCAACTTCACCAAAAAAAAAAAAAAAAAAAAAACCAGGAGCTACTAAGCATACCACTTTCTCAACTTCCTTAATTGTATTTGGGGCACTGCCCTCCTCTCTTTTCAGTACGACTTCTCTTTTAATACAATCTTCTAAAATACAATCAAATAGTTCAGGGAAACAAAATGTCATGACACAATAAAAGTTCTGCAGCTCTGCATGAGTTCGACAGAAAATCAACAATTTCGACATTGATGACCACATCTTTATTACCTTTAGAGATGTCTACGTCTCACTGAATAAATGCTGAAATGTATATCTTGAAACATTAAGCAATTTTATAATCTTGGTTCAATTTCACAAATGAAATATACTTACTATTGCTGTTTTGACAAGTCTAACAGTAACAACAGAAAATACCAGTACCTCCTACAGTATGTGTGCTTAGTCTCTAGGTCGTGTCTGACTCTTTGTGACCCCGGGGACTGTAAGTTATTATTTGTTATTTTGGAATGATCAGAATATGATGCATTCTACTGAATGAAATATTTCAATTAAAAGCTTTCAAAGAATAAAAAGATTAAATATAACACAAACTGAGAATAACTTTAATCTTCCTTTGAAGACTCAGAAGGGCTCATACTCTATCACCATAGGAAATATAAAGGCAGCAGAACCTCAAAACAAGCTAGATGAAAGCAACATATTAACAAGTCCATGTCTAAATATATACTTATATTTATAGCCAATGAAAATATAGTTTAACATAAAAAATTTGAAATTGAGAGGGTATGAACTACAGTTACAGTCTCATTTCAGTCCCAGCACTCAATTCATATATTTTGCCTTTGTTGCCAAGTAGTAAGAGATTCTAATTCACACAGGTAGCAGTGTACTCCTATGTACAGATATAATTTTAGTTTGTAGCAAAGTACAGATGTTTACTTCTTTTTTTAAAGGCCAGGACAGAGTCACTTTCTAATAGACACTAAATATATACAATGTTAAAATACATGCACAGGAAAAACTTAAATCCCTTAAATAACTGAAGAGGTTTAGTTTTCCAGAGTGAAAGTGAAGTCGCTCAGTGTGACTCTTTGTGACCACATGGACTGTAGCCTACCAGGTTCCTCCATCCATGGGATTTTCCAGGCAAGAATACTGGAGTGGGTTGCCATTTTTCCCAACCCAGGGATTGAACCCTGGTCTCCTGCATTGTAGGCAGACGCTTTACTGTCTGAGCCACCAGGGAAATCTCTTACAAAGCAAAACACAACTTAAAAATATAGTAACAAAAAGACATGAAGGAACCTCAAAATGCAAACCAAAAAGTCATTCTGAAAAGCCTCATACCATGTGATATCAACTTTCCAGAAATGGCAAAACTAGAGTAAAAAGATCAATGGTTTCCAGGAGCTTTGGAGAGAACAACAGACAAGCAATCACGGGGGAGTTTTAGGGCAGTGACACTGTCTACAGGTAAAGGGGGATTTAAGAGATGGGTTAAGGGAATTAGCTTTACATGTGCCAGCCAGAATTACCCAACAAAGACAAACAATAAATTATCCAAAAAAGGCCTGAGATGACTTGAGGAAGATTTAGCTCACCAAAGAAGGACCTGGAAAACTAAGAGGTAAAATGCCCCAAGAGCAAAGGACTATATTAATTAGGTAGAAAGGTGCACTAAGATAGCACCTTCAATTCCAAGCTATTCCAGCTTCATCACTCTTTCCACAAAACAGAACTATACTCAAAAATGCCACAGAGGACCCATGCAAACTTTCTTAAGAGAAGAGGAAAAGTAGCAAAGCAAGTAAACTAGATGAAAGCATGCTATAGAGAGAAAGAATAACCCCTGGAAGCAGCAGAAAATTATAGATGAACACTCTATACTTTCAAAAAAAAAATCTAAGGTAACATAAAACTAAAAATAAAAGGAATCCAAAAGACACAATACAATATAACCAAATATACTAAGAGAAAAAAATAAAGAACATCCAGGGACTTCCCTAGCAGTCCAGCGGTTAGAACTCCCATGCTTCCACTGCAAGGGGATAGGAATTCAATACATGATCAGGGGAACTAGGATCCTTCATGCCATACAGCCAAAAAAACACAAAACAAAACAAAACCTAGCTTGGGGAACATGAACAAGTGTACAGATACTATGGGTACCTAGGCAGAAAAGCAAAAAGAAATAGGCTGACCTAAAAAGACTCTGATGCTGGGAGGGATTGGGGGCAGGAGGAGAAGGGGACGACAGAGGATGAGATGGCTGGATGGCATCACTGACTCAATGTATGAGAGTCTGAGTGAACTCTGGGAGCTGGTGATGGACAGGGAGGCCTGGTGTGCTGCAATTCATGGGGCTGCAAAGAGTCAGACACGATTGAGCAACTGAATTGAACTGAACAATTCTCCATTGCAACCTATAATGTCAGAGAATAATCATCATCTATAGTTACTTTGTTTAGAAGAAAATACATTAAATTTTTACTTTTTATTTACACAAAAAAGAAATATATTTGTCTTCTAAAATACTGACACAATACTGGCACACATCTTTATTCTACATTTATCCAATTTCATTCTTCTCTTCAGAAGTAACCACGCTTAACACTTCAGGCCTTTATCTGTGCATCTACACAGATCCAGGCACAAAAGAAATGCACACCTGTGTGGGGGGTATTTAACAAAAATGTATTATACCATCTTATTTAGCAACCAGATTATCTGACTTATCAAGAGAAATTACAGACATCTTTATGTGTAGAGACACACATAAATGTATCTATTTTTAAGCTACTGTTAACTGTTGATTTCCTATGCAGATGCTATCACCTACAAACACACTTGGTAGCAGCAGCATAGGAACGCTGAACTTGTTCTAGACTTTAATGGAAATGCACTTGGTATTTCTAATGTCTGCTGTAGATTTCTGGCAACAAGCCTTAATCAAATTAAGTAAATATTCAATTTCTTATTTTCTAAGGAATTTCTAACAATAAGGACTGGGTATTAAGAATACAATTTCTATATTCTCTGGACTGACCACATTTTTTCCTCCTGTTTATTAATATAGTAATTATATTAACAGGTTTCTAAACACTGAAAAACCTTTACATTCTGGTAATAAATCATATTTGGCCATAATTAATTGTTTTCATATACTACCGGCTTCAGTTGTTATACTTCTTTATATCTGAGTTCATTTAAGAATTAGCATGTAGTGTTCTTTATTATTTTCCTCTTGCCTGCTGTTGCTGTCAGGGTTACTCCACCCTACTAAAATGAATTCCTAAATTTTCCACCTTTTCCTATGTTTTGGAAGAGACCTCATAATCTGGGAAGTTACTGGTCCTTAAAGACTTGACAGGGAGTCTAGGCTTGAAAATCACCTGAACCTGGTCTATTTTTACCATTTCCTCTATAGTCAAGGTTCTATTCAAGTTTTCTAACTTCTCCTAAACAAATCTGATCACATATATTTTCTTAGAGAATCACTCAGGTCGTTCAGATTTTCAAACTTAAGAGAACATTCTCATAATTTTGAAAATCACCTGACTTCATTTTATGTTGCCTTTTTCATTATTGTTCATTCGTGTCTTTTCACTTTCATTTTAGTCTATTTTTAAAGCTAGTTTTTAATTTTACCTGTCAAACTTCCAAGCTACATCTTCTATTTCATTAATTTCTGCTTTTATTTATGAATTCCTTTTTCTTGAAAGCTGATTTCTCTTTTTTTTAAAGATTCATTAAAGACTATCTAATTTTCTGTATGCTATGTGGGCTATATATCCTAGGGGGTTTTGATGTGAGGACCGTATTATTGATTTCTTCACTTCCTAAGGTTCACTTTGCTCTCTTTATTCCAGTTACTTAGAAGTATATATTTTAAATGCTCAGATGGATAGATTGCATTTTTATAGCATTATGATCAGCAAATGAGGCCTATGTGATTTCTGCTTTTTGGGAATTTGAGACTTTTTTTTGCAATCTAAAACATGGCAATTTTTTCCCTTAATACTTATACTTGAGTGGGAAAAATGTATACTTTAAAAATTCTTCACTTTTTACTTATTCATTTTGGGAGCAAAAAAAAAAAGTATTCTCTGGCATGCAAAGACCCACAGAGGTCCATCTATAGGTCTATCTTGAAAAGGTACATAATGACAAAATCTACCCAGCAACTCTTGATGGAAGTGAAAGAGGAGAATGAAAAAGCTGGCTCAACACTCAACATTCAGAACAGTAAGATCATGGCATCTGGTCCCATCACTTCATGGGAAATAGATGGGTAAACAGTGGAAACGATGGCTGACTTTATTTTTCTGGGCTCCAAAAATCACTGCTGATGGTGATTGCAGCCGTAAAATTAAAAGACGCTTTACTCCTTGGAAGGAAAGTTATGACCAACCTAGACAGCATATTGAAAAACAGACATTACTTTATCAACAAAGGTCTATCTAGACAAGGCTATGGTTTTTCCAGAGGTCATGTATGGATGTGAAAGTTGGACTATAAAGAAAACTGAGCGCAGAAGAATTGATGCTTTTGAACTGTGGTGTTGGAGAAGACTCTTGAGAGTCCCTTGGACTGCGAGGAGATCCAACCAGTCCATCCTAAAGGAGATCAGTCCTGGGTGTTCACTGGAAGGACTGATGTTCAACCTGAAACTCCAATACTTTAGCCACCTTATGCGAAGAGCTGACTCATTTGAAAAAAAGCTAACTCATTTGAAAAGACTCATTGAAAATGCTGGAAAAGATTGAGGGCAGGAGGAGAAGGGGACGACAGAGGATGAGATGGTTGGATGGCATCACCGACTCGATGGACACGGGTTTGGGTGGACTCCAGAGGTTGGTGATGGACAGGGAGGCCTGGCGTACTGCAGTTCACGGGGTTGCAAAGAGTCAGACACGACTGAGCAACTGAACTGAACTGAACCCAACAATAGAGTAATCAAAATAAGAATATAAGAATGGTCCAAACTCATCAAACTGTACATATTAAATGTGTATAGTTATTTATATATCAACTATACTTCAATATAAGTGTTAAAAAGATACAATAGGAAAGTTGTTGCACAAAAGAATTAGGGAGTGAACAACAGATCAAACAGTACAAATATCATCAACCAGGACAACATAAAAATAACAGACTCCCTTCATCTTCCATGGGGGAGAATCAATGCATAAAATTTGATAAAGAAATAGAGGTATAAGATATATAAAAGTTGCTATTAGATGAACCAGCAACAGATAGTAAACATTTCCAAACTCATAGGAAGGGTGACAAAAAATATTAAAAACAGTTTGTAAAGTATAATTCTATCTTATAAATCTTAAGGAGAAAAAAGATGTTCATGCAATTTTTGTAAACATATGAAAATATCTTAAAAAATTATATAGGGGTAATGGTGGCCACTTCTCGAAAGTGGGCATGAGAAAATGGGGGGTTAGGTTTACATTTTGACATACATTTATTTTGGTAACAGAATTTTGTTTAATGAATAGTGAATTTAAAGTCAGAAAACTACCTCTGTTACTAGCTGTAAAATTGGATCATTTTAATTTCTCCCACCCTTGATTTATCTAAAAGATGCTTGTCATATCCACATAAATGGTTTCATGTTATTACTCACATTTATATGCCCCAGAGTAGTAAGAACATGCAAGGTAGGCAATACACATTTGCTAGGTTGAATCACAAATTATGTTTCAAGTTTGTAAAAAAATTAATTTCATTTCTATTCCAAAAAACCCTAAAAGAATTTTATAGTTTAAACTGCTAACCAACCTTCAGAAATGCTAAAATGTTACAAAGGCCAAGTGAGGTGCCAAAATTTATCTTACCTGTAAGAGGCACATAAACATTTATTTCTTGCTATCGTAGTAAATATGTGTTCAGATCATTTTTAAAAACAGGAAAAAAATCAAAACCCTTCATTTTATTTCCTTCCTAAAAACTGGAGGGCACTAAATCCATATCCTAAATGTATATTTAGATCCGTGGGACAAATCTGCTTTGCTTGATGAACACTTTTAAGTCAGTTCTTATCTCAAATTCTGTAAAAACTTAGCCACCTGAAATTAGGTTCTTCCCTTCTCAACTGATTTTTAGACAAATTAAAAGCTCTATTCTTGGCCATAATTTAAATATTCATCCTGATTATGAGGGTGATAAGCAAGACTTGCAATCAGCTCTCACAAGTTATTTAGAAGAAAAGAATCTTCTACCTAAAGAAAAAAATCTATCTAAAGAAAAGACAGAAATAAGAATGATCAAAAACCAGATATGCCTTCTATAAGATAAAAGTACATATGCAAGGTCACTCATTACAATATTCTTTGCAATTACAAAATAGTGGAAACTACCTATATGTTCAAACATGGAAGAATGGTTGAAAAACTGGTGTATAAACAGTGGAGTACTATCCAGCTATTGGATGGGTGGGGAAAGATTTCTATGAACTGACATGAGTGAGTTCCAGGAGACACTGTTAAGTTAAAAAAAGTAAAATGCAAAAGAAAACATACAGTACGCTGCCTTTTAACTGTGAAAGAAGCAAGAAACAAGGAAACATACATAATAAAGATGGGGAGCAGGTGCAATGTAAAACACAAGAAACTGGAAAAACTATTAACAGAACAGATGTACCCAACTGTATTTCAAATGAATGATGTAACTACATAAAGAGGGAGAGAAAACACAAAATGAATCTATGTAACTTACACACTCAGTATTTCATTATACACTCTCAGTCTTCAGTAGGACGGATGGGGGAAGAACTGCATTCAAACTCTGGACCCTTTCCAGGAGATTTTTCACTGGTATGAGCATAATAATAATTCTGAAACTATTTTAGAAGTATTACAGTCCTCCCAGAGGACAGTAGCAACATCTGGAAATATTTTTGGTTATGGCATATAGTGGGCAAAAGCTAGGGATGGTGCTAAACAACCAAGCATGAACAGGACAGCCCCCACAGCAAAGAATTACTCAGCCCCAAATGTCAACTGTGCAAAGAGTGAGAAACCTTAGCACAAATATAAGCTAGGGAGTCTATATATGTGCTAATACAGATATGTATTTTCTAATTCTGTCTACTTAAAGGGCCCTGAAGCAAAGACATCCCTAGTAATGAGTACACTTAATGCCCATATCTTGATCTCAAATACCACTCAGCTGGTAAAGAATCCGCCTTCAGTGCGGGAGACCTGGGTTCAATCCCTGGATTGGGAAGATCCCCTGGAGAAAGGAAAGGCTACCCACTCCAGTATTCTGGCCTGCAGAATTCCATGGACTGTACAGTCCATGGGGTCGCAAAGAGTCGGACACAACTGAACGACTTTCACTTTCACTAAGAAGAACCAGGGCTTCTTGGAGCAATGGCTGATTCTATGGTTAAGGCAAATCCTTGTTAAGGTAAACAAATTGTTAAAGTAAACAATAAGCTTGGAACATCCTATTATCCTAGAAAGTACGGAAGTGCTTAAAAAAAACGATAAGGGCACATAAAAGAGCAAACTGAAGAGGCTCCTTTGGGAAATCTGTGACAATTCAAGCACCCAAACAGTGCAATAGTAATGAATGATAAACAACTGGAAATTTAAGAACCCGTGAATTAATACCAATAATGAAAAGACATACGTAAAGAAAGAAAAAGAAGGTGCACTGATTACAGTAAAATGCTGAGTGCTGACTAATAAATACAGAATGAGTAGTGGTGATAGAAAATCATCACTTTACAGCCATTGTAGTAAAGAATCATTCAGGCAAGAATAATCAATGGATATTAAATCTAGGGGAGAACTATCGATAGCAAGAAGAATGTCTGCATCATCTTAAAGTGTCTCCCCATTTATTTCCTGAAGAGGAAATAACGGTAACTCTATAATGGAAACAATAGGCACTGAGACTGAGGGGTCAAAATTAACATCATCATTGAGGGATGCGCCTAGATATGATATTCTGACAAGAATTCAACATTATTTATGCAGTATTCTGTCCAAGAATGCATAGACTGGCTCTAATTATGAGGAAAAAAACATAAAATGAGAAACACTCTATTTTGGAAAAAAAAAAAGACTTCTGTTGGTCCAATGGTTAAGACTCCATGCTTCCGACCCACAGGGCATGGGTCGATCCCTGGTCAGGGAACTAAGATGCCACATGCATGCCACAGGATGCAGCCAAAACAAAAAAAAAAATTGAAAGACTCACAAATAACAAATGCTGGCAAGGTTATGGAGAAAAGGGAATCCTCAAACACTGTTGATGAGAATGTAAATTGGTACAGCCAATGTGGAAAATAGTATGGAGGTTTCTCAAAAAACTGAAAATAGAACTATCACATGACCCAGCAATTCCACTCCAAAAACACTAACTCAAAAAGATATATGCACTCCAATGCTCACAGTAGCATTATGGACAACTGCCAAGGTATGGAAGCAACCTGTCCACCAACAGATGAATGGGCAAAGATGATGTGGTATATATACAATGGAATAATACTCAGCCCAAAAAAGGAAAACCTTGCCATTTGCAGCAATATGGACAGACTTGGAGGGCACTACGCAGTCAGACAAATACTGTATGGTATCACTTTTATGTGGAATCTGAAAAAATACAACAAACTAGTGAATGAAAGAAACAAAAAAAAAAGGAAGCAGACTCACACAGAGAATAAGCCAGTGGTTGGTCATCAGTGGGGAGAGGCAAAAGGGGTTATCATGGAAGTATATGAAATTGTATTCGTGAAACATCTGAAAATTGTAAAGCACTACAAAATTCAAAGAATCTCTCATCCAACAAGAAAAAATTTTAAAGACTACTCAAAAATATTAATGCCATAAAAGACAAAGAAAGGTTGAGGAAATGTTCCAGATTAAATGAGATTAAAGAGACATGACAACTAAATAAACCCAATCCTGGACTTCATGGCATATCAGAGAGGGGTAAAAAATGCTACAAAGGATATTACTGGCCCAAGCAACAAAACCGAAGTACATTTAATGAAAAGTGACAGTGTTAAATTTTACTGAAGTTGCTGTTTCACAGAAGAGTATAGTTATTCTTAGGAACTACACAATGAAGTATCTGGGGGCAAAGGTCCTTCATGCATGTAATTTACTCTCAAATGGTTTTTAAAAAACTACACATGGCTAGGGTGCAAATGACAGAGCAAACGGTAAAAAAAAAAATAACAGGTGAATTTGGATAAAACGTATAATAAGTACTCTCTGTATTAATGCTACAACTTTTCTAGAAATCTGAAATTATTTCCAAATGAAGTTTTTTAAAACCTACAGAAATCCTAAAAAAACCTAGAATATGAAGTTAAAACTGTTCCCCCAATATTCCTCATCTATAAAAACAGAATGCTATAAAAGATGGGATGCTTTAAGATACTATAAAATAGTACTAGTCACATAATTTCATGCTGTTTTCATTAATGCTCTTGCATTAACTATATTAGCCATTTCATAAAGTTCATATACAATAGCCATTGGATGATCAAAGATGAAAAACATAGACAAAAAGGAAAGGCATTAGCAGTGCCAATAACATAAAAGATTTCATTTTTCTAATAAATGGATTCCAGACCAAAAAAAAACGTCAAGTGCTTTGAAGCACCTACCTTCCTATTGAACATTAATAGTTAAGACAAGCTTAGAATAAAACTTATCCCAAATAACTTACTTGTTTTTTCTGCTTCAAAAGTACACATGATGTCAAAAGGGTAAGTAACACTAAGTCAAAATAAGACCCAGTTCTAATAGACCAAATAGCCCAAACCAATATTTGAACCCTCATAACAGTTTTAATTTAGACTACATCTCTCAAAGCTGTATTTTAATCTACTACTTTGTCTTTTATGAGAGGATTAAAAAAAAACAACAACACAAAACGGAGAAACTTACAGTTCATCTCGTTGTCTCTGGGACAGCACCATTTTGGCTGTAATATCAAGCTTATTCGATATAGTGGTATGTCCCTCCTCTGGAAAATCAAAAAGCTTTGCAATCCCTGGATTTATAATTAAATAAGCCACTAAGTGGCTTCCACGCAGGGGAAAATGATTCTTTCACAAGTGAATCCAACGTGTAACCAGGAGATATTCAACAAGTAAGGTTCATTCCACCTAAGGAGAGAGAGAGAAAGATTATTTCTTTCACTTAGAATTTAAATTATTTTTAAATTATTACTTGCTGTATACACTCTCAAAGGTGAGGTTTACTATGATGATAATATGAATACCAGATGATGTTTTTTAACCTACTGTGAAAATCAATGCCAAAACAGTCATTTTATGTATTTTAAATGATCTTTAACAGTTAACTGAGCCAAAACAACACTATTCAATTATATTGAATTTCAAATATTAACATATAATTTCTAGAGAAGAAACGTTTTTCCTTAATGACAAAAACAAATTTTCTAATTTACAAAAAGTATTACCTGAAAAAAGTAACAATATAAGTATTTCACAAACTGTCAACAAGTCAAAGGTTCTAACCATAAATAAATTCAAGAGTGAATGTTAGCAACTAGTAATCTTACAACAGCTGATATTATTTATAATGTAAATAAACTATTTAGCTAATCTAATGCCCTCTTAACCAATACATTTAATCAAGAAATAATTTAGCATTGTTCATTGCTTAAGAAGTATCTATTTAAACTGAATGGAGTACATACTTCTTTGTACTCAAACAACCCAATTCTCTAATCTTAATATTTCAGAGCCCTTTGTACCTGCAACACATGATCGGTTCAATGAGAATAAATGTAGGTAAAAGAAAAATCAAGAATTATTTCTTAAGGAATTATTCTTCAAATCTCCTCTATTTTGTAAAAGTTTAAGTACAGCTTGTCTTATCACACTGTATAAATACAGCTAGAGAAAACAATTTTCCTTCAATTAAAAATACGTAAGTCTGGAAAAAAATTAAACATGGAAGGATCTCATTATCACACCAACTATTTATCATCAATCTCACTATGATAAAACATTAGAACAAGCATATGAAAACAAAAGTATGTGATATCCTGAAAAAAAAAATAGCTAGACAGAATTTCCACTGTAAGTGGGAAATATAGTTGACACTTGAACAAGACTGGTTTGAACTGCATGGGTCAACACAGGTTTGAACACTTAAAATTTTAGCCTCACTTTTCTAAGTCTTAACTGTCACACCAAGCCAAACCACCTAGGAACTCATATACTCTAACAAGAAGGTTCAATAGGATTATCATGTTGGTGACTATGTGAACTGTCTACAGATTTCTATTATTGGGACAATAGTAACCCACTGACAGAGCATTAATCATATAAATCAGAGTAAAAAAGAAGCAACAAAAATGAAAAAACTTCACAATATTATATACATTACAAGGTTCAGTTTTAACTATGGAGAGACTACCTCTAGACTACCTCTAAAAAGCAAATTAATGTACAAGAATTACTATAGGGATAGAATACTAGCATGACCTAATCAAGATAAAACTAAGATATAAAGAAATCATTGAATATAATAGTGTACTGCACAAATTTATCCATTCAACATACACTAAACACAATGAACCAGGCATCATGTTTAATGAGGGCAAAGAAAAGACTTCTCGGTCTTTACACTGAAGAAGTTACAGTCTTCTGGAAGAGTCAGCCAAGCAGTTAAAATTGTGTGAAATGTGTGACAAGGATTTCCAAATAGCAGATGATGATGATTCAACATAAAGCTGAAGAGATAATAAGGACAAGTTAGGCCAGAAAACAAGCTCTGGTCTTTACAATTTATCCTAGGAATAATGGGGAGCCCCTGCCTTTTCTTAAAAGAAAAATCATTCTCATTTTTATAGTGAAGAAAGGACCATAAAGACGGGAAAGGAAGAAACCAGGTAAGATATTTGCAGCAATGAAGATGGAGATCTACACTAGAATAGCAGCTGTAAAGAGAGTAAAAGGTCAGTAAAGGGGTCAAGTCAAAAAACTCCTCGATTAGAAACAAGCTGAACTAAGTAGAACTTACATGTGAAGGGATGAAGAAGTGTGGCTCATTCCATCTTTAGATATGTCAGCTCTAAAAAGAACCAACCTAAGGGGGAAAAAAAGATTTGTTACTTACCTGCTTAGAGATGGTATAATTAGACTAGAGCCAGGCAGAGGAACACTAATACTTAAAGAGCCTACAATAGAGGCTGAGAGGAAGCAATTAAAGCAATAGAAGTAAAAAGGAGAGGGAATATGTCACAAGTCAATATGGGAATATTTCAAGGAGAGACAATCAACAGTACCCAAAGTTATCCAACTGTCAAGCAAAGTAAGGCATGAAATGGGTCTGTTTCATTCATTATAGAGTTCACTGATAACCCTGATGAGAATGATTTCAGTAAAACGGTGTAAGAGCATGGTTCAGCACTGTAACACGCATAATCAAATGGGCTGATGAGTGCACAAAGATGAAGTAAAGATGGTTACCATAAATATCTTAGAAACAGATGGAAATATTGAAAAGCAGTTTTTATGGATTGTTGTTTTTCTCAACCTAGCAAGATGCTTAAATGTTAATGGTGGAAGGAAAAAAAGACACAGGAGAAATAAAGGAATGAATAATTTTAGTATCACCATTTTCACCACCTAATTAACCAAAGACAAACAAAGAAACAACCAGACATGATGTATCCCCTGAGAGAATAACACCACACACCTATAAGGTATTGTCACAAAATCAAATCTGAATCTGTTCAAGTCTCCGGCTCCAACTATCAATTACCAAGAAGCATAAAGGGCCGAAGAATATGTGAAGAACACCACAGGGATATAACCAGTTAAATCCAGACTGTGAAAAACCCTATATAATAAATGACCCAATTCCTTCAAATAAATTCCAAGGAAACTGAGAGAGAGAGAGAGACAGAGCTAGAAAGGGAAACCTATAGATTAAAGGAGATAACTGATATAACCACTGGAATGCACTGACCTTACTTAGATCTAAATTTTAAGTATAAAAAATAATTTTTGTAAAACAAACCAATTAAACATTTGGGGATATGTGAACACTGAATGTCTAATGATATTAAAGAATAACTGTGAGTGTTTCAAGGGATAACAGGATTGTGATTATTTTTAAGTCATTTAAAAATATACAATGAAAATTTTATCAGTAGAAAGATGTCTAGGATTTGCTTTAAAAATTTTTGCAAGAGTGGATGGAGGGATATATATGAAAAAATATTAGCTTTGAGTTGATAACTGTTGAAGCTGGGTCATTAATGGGTACATGAATGGTTAATTTTCCCTACTTTTGTTTATGGGTCTGAAGTTTTCCATATTAAAAAAAAAATCAGAATAGAGAAATACTCAATGGAAAGAGGAAGAAGAAAACGGAATGAGATATGTAGATACAAAGATGACTTATCTCTTCTACTGTATTACCAACCAAAAAAACGTGAAATCTTTTTATTTCAGGAAAATAGGAAATGAGGTCACTTGCTGGGTAGGGGGAGTAAGGAAGAAGGCATTAAGAGGCTTGAAATAGCTGCTATGAAGAAAGAGGACAGAAAAACACAACACGAAGTACAGGATGGATATTTTTAAGATTGGAGACCATGAACTTTTGGTGGTGACAAATCTTACAAACATGTGACTTTTCTTTGGCAGTTGTCTGGCTACAGAAACAGAAAAGTCACACATTTAGAGATCTAGGACTGGGTTGAAGGTTTATAGGGTATGTGTGATGAATGCATAATGAGGAGATTGGAAACAATGGATCAAAGAGCCTAAGCGCCATTGTGCAGAAAGTGAAACTGAAAAGGCAAACAGAGAGTAGAGGGATCAAGAAAGCAGAGTTTTCTATTTCCCAGGAGACCACTTGAACGGTGGTATGTCAGAGAGTAGGATGATTAAATTTAAAACCTCTCAATTTGCTAATTATAATTATATGTTATTATTTATTACTATAGGTTAATAATGTTTTCATTACAACAATTTATTATCAATCTATATTTATAACCAACAGTACAAATAAACTAGGCAGTATTTTCATACCACCTGGGGAAGAGTCCTAAATCTTTTGGGGAGTCACTAAATTCGTTTGACAATGTGATGAAGAGGCAAGACCTCTTCCCTCAAAAAAGCACATATGAAGATAAAATATTAATACATACATGCATTTTAAGGGGGGTTCACAAATCCTTCCAAAGTCAACATAATGAGCGAAAAGACTTCTCATTTTTGAAATATATTTTGGCAGTACTCCAACAATCCCCTCTAAGCTACTTGTATATATCACAAACATATCTCAAAGAAGAGTTTGGTTTATTCATTAGCATGCATGTCAATATCCAGACATTCTCAGAGATCAGATCTGTGTTGCCTGAGCGCTAGAAACAGAGGCTTCTTCAGTATGTTTTTTGGAACGCAGAATTCTTAAGCATTCTACGTTCTAACACAACATACAGTTTTCTGCCACACCAAAGCAACTCTCCTAAACAACACTGTTTATTATGGCTTAGGTAAGTACCTCACCACAGAAAGAGAAAGGGGAAAGTAAAAATAAAAAATAGGAAATAAATAGAGTATTAAAAAATAATCTTAGTCAGTGAATTCCTAATTTAAGTTCCTCTTATTTTGTTTCAGTGTGTTAATAACATAGGTTTCACACTTATCAAAACTTTTATAAAATATCAATAATCTATTTTGTACACTGTTTCTTGCTAACTAGGAGTTTATGAAAGAGGGGGAAACAATATAGAATATAAAGGATATACGTGAGGGAAAACATAGAGAGGCAAATTACATGTTAACAGTAGAGGTGTACTGACATAAAGAATGCTAATTGTCAGGTTTACTTAACATTAGATGTAGAAGAGTTTAAGAAACTCACCTAAGACTTTTACACTAACGGATTACCAATGGTTCCTGGTCTCATGCAACTGTCACTCAACAATGTAGATTATCTACCTTCCTTGAACAGCAGGTTACCGTTCCCAACCCTAATACAAATAATACAATCCAGATATAGCAACAAGGAAAGGCAGAAGCTATTGTCAAGGGTTACTGAGTACCTTTCCATACTAGCTTTCTAGAGTTAAATAAAAATCTCCTGTTTGCCAATAAACTATGTGCTTCATGAGAAATGAAAACTGGTCATCTCCCAAAACAAGGTCCTGGCTCCTTGGATAAAAATTTTTTTTCACTTGTTCTGTCCTCTCCTCTCCTCACCATCCCCAAATTGTGTGCACCATCAAAATCATCCTGATTTCTGTATAATAAACCCAACAGAACATACACATATTGTTCTGACTTGCACAGTCCTCACTGAACAGAAGTAAAAAGGAGGACCATCACTCATCCATTTAAATAGTGGTGGACATATTGAGTGTGCCAGCAAATTCTTCATCACTTCACCAAGTAATGCTTGGTATCATGGCACCAAACATGAGGTTACTGGTTTCTCTAAGTTCTCAATATTTGACTTTGACTATTACTATATGTAAAAACAGTTTTAAACTCTACCATTAATGCTATACTGCAATGCAGTCAAACAATAAAAAAAAGTATACTTACCTATGAAACTAATGCATTGCCTATTCTGAAAAACACCCCAGTCAAATTTAAATTTTTAAATTTACAGTTTAATTCTGTAAGACTGCATCAGACAACAGAGTATCCTCAAGAGCAACTTCATTTCCTTTCATCAATTTTTGTGATTTCCTCACTTCTCCACTTACAGAGATAAGCTTCTAGAGTTTAGAGGTTGTTTTCTAATAAAACAAAAATGTCAAAAGTAATTAAAACATTAATGGTCCCTGCAGTATCCTGTGCTGCGTGATTAATTAATATGAAGAAGTTAGATTTTCCCCACCCCCATAATTTGAAAACACTAGATCACTGAAAGTTCTTCATCAAATTCCTAGGCTTTAGTGTCCACCTGTTCTTCTCCTTCAGCTTGGAGGCCCACAATTCACTGGGACCTGCTGCTGGCAACCAATAACAAAAACTAAAGCAAAAAAGGACTAGGCTGGGTCATCAATGAGGGATGGACTAAGTGAAGGCACAGTTCATTTTCTGTAAAAGTAAAATTCTTCCAATAGCTACACCATTTCCTCACTTCCCTATTAGCACAGCTGACTACCATATCTCATTTTGCAAGATTTAAGTCACTCATCCAAAATTTATATTCAAAATATTTTGCATTTTTTCAATTAGCTTTGGGCCAATGATTAAGATACCACCTTTTCCACTGAGAATTACTCATACCAATATCAAGTCTAGTAACTCTTAGTATTAAAGGCAAGTGTTGCAAATATATGCTCCACTGCTTTAAATTATAATGAAGAAAGTAGAAACAGTATTTTTTTTTTCTCTCTTTTAAAAACTCTTAGCTGCAGCCTATGGGATCCAGTTCCCTGACCAAAGATCAAACCTGGGCCCCCTGCATTAGGAGCGCAGACCCTTAGCCAGTGGACCACCAGGGAAATCAACATTTAAAACAGTAGGCTCTGAGTAGAGATTACCCTTCATAATGTGGCTGGGCCTCATCCAATCTGTTGAAAGCCTGAAAAGAAAGCTGTGCAAGGCCAGCAGACTGCCTCTGGACTTGGGAGTTGCAACATCAACTCTTCCCTGGGTCATCAGCCAGTTACATTTTGGACTTGCCAACCTTCACAACCACATAAGCCAATTCCTTAAAATCTCTCCCTCCGTTCTCTCCCTCTCCCAGAGATTGACTGTAGTCACTTTTTCTTTTCGATATATACAGAAATCCTACTGGGTGTCTGGCTGGAGAACCCTAATAATATGCCCCCAAGACCTTGGTTCTGTTATAATAATATAGCAGACATTAATATTATAGCCTTAGCCTATCACTAAACTCTACTGGAACGAATACTCTTCACCCCTCATACTGCTTAAACTCTACTCCCTGGATACTCACCAGGTAAATCAATGCCCTTAAGGATTATCAAATATAAAAAACTGAGTCCTACTTAAAATAGACAAGAGAAACATCCTGAACAAAAGGCTTGTTGTTGTTCAGTCACTCAGCATGTCTGAATCTTTGCAACCCCATGGACTGTAGCATACCAGGCTTTCCTGTCTTCCACTATCTCCCAGAACTTGCTCAAACTTAGGTCCATTGAGTCGACGATGCCATCCATCCAACCATCTCATCCTCTGTTGCCCCCTTCTCCTTCTGCCCTCAGTCTTTCGCAGCATCAGGGTCTTTTCCAATGAGTTGGCTCTTCGCATCAGGTGGCCAAAGTATTGGAGCTTCAGCTTCAGCATTAAACAAAAGGGTACTGAGGCGCAAAACAGATAACTGAGAACTCTCCTATCCTCTGTTTCATTGTCACTCTCTCCACTGCAAGTGGAGTCGTTGATATCCACTGCCACTGCAATTTATAAGCACCATCTTATTACTGCTGACTTTTCAGCTCTTCTCTTTCCTATCCTTGTTTCTTTTTTCTTGGCCTGTCTATCTCACCATTCTTGGCTTTCCCTTTACAGACATTAATCAGGATGCCTTCTCATTCTTACAACACACCCACCAAATACATGCAAGATATAATCTTTGTCCCCACAGTGATCACTTGTTGACCGATGCTCAAAGACCGCTTCTTTGTTGACTAAAATCTTTCTCTTCTTTGACTTAAGGCATGAAGCCATTTTGAACACCTGAGGGTTCCAAGTGGAATTCTAACTCAGTTACATTTGACTGTATGTATATCCCTTCCTACTGCTTTTTATCTCAAATCAGTTTTCTGCGTGATACAACTGTTTGTGTCTATAAACAGTGAAACAGAATGTGAAAAAAGACAACTATTTGCTGTTTTAATATGCTTTTAGAAATTGCAGGTCACTTTTTTCCCTTTAAATTCACTCTGATGTCAAAATATACTTAAATGAAAATGAGGAAAAGATCTATTTAAAAGGTTGTTTTACAGACATACAGTCTGACAGAACCACTGACAAAACAAAACAGTCCTGGAATATAAACTATGCCTCCTAAAAATATTAAGTCTCCTATAAATTGTGTTCTACTTCACTGAATCCATTATTTCTAGGATCACTGGGATTCTATGATGCCAAATATGTCTCATAAAAATAAACAATACTGAATTATACTACCTGCTCTCTAACAAAAATTCCAACTTGCATTCTATTATTATACTGAATGACATCAAACTAAAAAATGAATTCACCAAACTGATGCTGATGACCTCTACTATGAGTTTACATAAATTTAGGCAATGATTCTTTAGGCTGAGAAACACCTCTGGGACACAAAACAATGAATGCCACATTTGTATTTTTTTCAAATTAGATTTACTAAAAGTAGTTGAAGGAGAAGTGAGGTTAACTATGGATTTTTACCATGAGTCTACATTTGAACCACCTGAGAAAATTCCTGAAAATAATCATGCTAGGCCTTATCCTAGCAATTCTGAGGTGCCATAGAGATTTTAAAATTTTCTTCACATGATTCTGATGCACATCCTCAGTAGAGAACCATATAGTCAACATTACAGATGTAACCAGTCCTAAAGGGCCAAAGGCAAAATTATAAAAGAAGGGGAAATCAAGAACTCTTCAGCGTCAGAGGAGTTCCAAGGTCGAAAATCAAATCAGGAGGCCAAGGTACTCAGGTTTCAAAGGTAACTGCAGCAACTGTCACCCAAATTCAAATAAATATTTACAAACCCTTTCAGATATATCTTGAGGAGACATCTTATACTAACAGGAAAAAAGAGGTCTATACAATACTTTGAAGTAACTCAGCATTTTTCATTACAGTTAAGCTGTTATTTAAGATTTTTTTTTTAAATCCTTCAAGAAGAAAATACTGCTGGCTTGTTCATTACACAACTCTATCTAGTCCTAGTCTTCCTGGAATGTTCTAATAAAGATACATTCTTTTGTTAACTGTATTACTTTGTTGCTTTTGTCTCATCCTATTTCTTCTCCTCTGTATCTAGACCAGGGGTCGGGAAACTTTTTATAAATGGATAGACAGTATTGATAAATATTTTAAGTTTTGCTGACCTTATGGTTTCTGCAGCAAGAAAGCAACAATAAACAATATGTGGAATATCTGTGTCTCCGTATCAATAAAACTTTATAGACACTGAAATTTCAATTTCATGTAACTTAAATTATCAATTTATAAAATTAAAATCGGAAATTATTTCAGAAGCGGAATTGTATAAAAATGTTTGCAAAACAAATTTTTACAAAAGATTACTTTACTTCTTTCCTACCACTAAAAACTGAAAGGAGGATCCAGCTTGTCAGACATAGTTTGCAAACCCCCTTATCTAGACAAATGAAGTTACCCGGTACAAGCTACTTTAAACGTTCATAACAGTAGAATCTCTTTCATAGGGTTGTCTGGGGGATTAAATGATTTGACATATGTAAAGAAAGTGCTTAGAACAGTGCCTGGTACACAGTAAGTGCTATATGATTTTACACACACACACACAGAGGAAGAGATAAAAAAACTAAAATAAATATTTCCATATCTCCTCTACTTTAATACCCTTTCATTTGTTATCACACTGAAATGTTTTACCTAAAATTCGACTGTTATTTAGAAAAAGTATCCAATTATGAGTTTATCAGCTTTTCCTAGAAACTAATTTTCTAAGTTTTTTTTTCCCTCAGAAGTCCAAATACATCCACCTGAATTTATTCACAGCAGTAATCTCATTAATCTGAATCTCAAGCAAAAAAAAAAAAAAAAACCCGCACCTACCTGCTGAAGTAAATATTTACAAAGATCTGCATTAAGACCTCAAAGGAGGACATAGGATTCTAATTTTCAATACACTAATGCAATTGCTTCCCTGGTGGGTTTCCCTGGTACGCCAGACGGTAAAGAATCTGCCTGTTAATGCAGGAGACCTGGGTTTGATCCCTGGGTTGGGAAAATCCCCTGGAGGAGGGCATGGCAACCCACTTCAGTATTCTTGCCTGGAGAATCCCTGTGGACAGAGGAGCCTGGTAGGCGACAGTCCATGTGGTCACAAAAAGTCAGAGACGACTGATCAACTAATCACAGCACACAAGGCAACTGCAGTTAGGAAGAACTTGTCTATAAATGCATGATTACATTATAACCAAGACATGACTTACAAATTCAGGTTTAGCATACTTTTTCCTTTACTTAAGCAGCCAATTTAATTAACCAAGGAAAGTCAGCAACTCTCACCCTGGCTTGCTGCTGCTGCTTCTGTGTCGCTTCAGTCGTGTCTGACTCTGTGCGACCCCATAGACGGCAGCCCATCAGGCTCCCCTGTCCCTGGGATTCTCCAGGCAAGAACACTGGAGCAGGTTGCCATTTCCTTCTCCAATGCATGAAAGTGAAAAGTGAAAGTGAAGTCGCTCAGTCGTGTCCGACTCTTAGCGACCCCACAGACTGCAGCCCACCAGGCTCCTCCGTCCATGGGATTTTCCAGGCAAGAGTACTGGAGTGGGGTGCCATTGCCTTCTCTTAAGACTGCTTAAAACTAAAGTGTGAATCAAAGAATGTAAGGAAAAGTCAGGCCAAACTCAGGTGAGGCCATTTATCTCCAGAAAGGTGTAAAGAGGCAGCATTCCTCATGCCCAAGTCTTCATTATAGAAATATTTCATTCTGGGTATCTGCCACCCATATGTCTTGCAATTTTCCATTTCCCTTCAAGATTCACCCCAAAGGCAACCTCTGTGACTCCTTCTTTGGCTAGACTGTTCTCACTGGTCTTTAACCTCACTGTGCCATATACATATAATCCTAACAGCTACCATTTACAGAATGACTTTATAGGTTAGGCTCCTTTCCTGAAATATTTAATTCTTACAACTGTCAGCAAAAAACAAAAACAAAAACATGAATACACTTATTTAACAGATGAGGAAACAAGTTCACTAAGGTTAGAGCATGTATCAAGGTCAAAATGTTAAACAGTGGCCGGGCCAGGATTCAAATCCGGTTTGCCTTCTACTTCCACACAAAAGGTTTCAGACAATAGGAATGAGGACAGAGGGGAGGCCAAGAGGGCAGGATTCTGTTTTTTAATCTGTTCACATATTGGATTTCTGCACACAAGTTTTTTTGGAGAAGTTTCCACTGTTAAGATAAATTTGAAAAATCACTGATTTTACGCTGGGCTGCCTCCCACATTCTTTATAACTATATACATGCCGTCTCTAGTACCAGACTTATCTCCTCAGGGGCAAACATTGAACTGAATCTGCCTCTCTAGTGTTTGAACAGAGTCAAGCCTTGAAAGCAAAATTTTCCACATCAAGTAAGTATATTTCCACAGTTACAAGCAATTTAGTCAATAAAATTCTTTCATATGATTAAAAAAGAAAAAAAGAAACCAACTGGGCTTTAAAATGTTTTCCAAAAACATCACATTTCTGCAGTATTCTTCAACATTCAAAAGCTTTATTTTAATAATCAATTATATAGCCACTGTCAATTAGTATTAGCAAAAGGTATTAACTACGTTTTTTTAACTGCCATACATATTAGAATTAAACCATATAAAACTGTCGATAATGGCAATTCCACAAATTCAATCTAACACTTATCAACGGTATTTAAACACCACTAGCAAAGCTCTCAGCAACTAGCTGAGGGACTTAGTTTTGACAAAAAAAAAAAAATTAACCAGAGTAACTCCATCCTCTCTGAGATTTCATAGTTCTTTGTACATACACATATTTAACATTTCTCACAGCACACAGTAATTATCTGCCTTGATGTTGTCTCAACAACATTCCTCCAAGGATGCAAATCTGACATATTCCTCATTGTGTGTCTACCAAATAATTATGGTAATCCACACACAGTAGGAATCGAGTAAGCATTTCTATGTCTGCTACAGGAATCACAGTAAAACTGAGATTAAAAATTTACCATGTCCTCAGAAATAAAAGATGTACTGTATCACTTTATTCCCATCATTCTTTTTCAAATTCTGAAATATGGGCAATAAAATAATTTAAATCCAGCTTTAGAGCTGGATTTGATGTAATTTTTTTCTTTTAAAAGGTTTAAATCTAATGTCATAAAAGTAAACCAATTTAAAAATCCTGTAGAAAATCAATGGCCTGTCTCAATTTTATAATAAAACTTTAAAAATTAAAGACCATTTAATCTTCTAATGTGCATATTAATTACTCTTCTGGTTTTGTTTAAAAATCCAAAGGGCAAGTGACAATTAGATAAACTTAACCAAAGTCACACACACAAATCCATTACCTTAAAACTCAGAGGAAAAAGTTCACTAATACTTCTAAGCATATGAACAATAACAGAAAACATATTGTTCTGTTGCCTCTTTTAAAAAAAGTACAAGTTACAGTGAATACTGATGCAGATAGCCCAAAGAAATTATAACAATGCAGGAATCACTGCAATTCTTAAGAAGAGAGCAATGTTCTAAAATTGATGTTCCATGATGATTGTTTTGGAGATAAAGTACAGGAGATAAAAGAGAAAGGGCAGGCTATAAGTAGAAGGTAAGAGAGGGCTGAACTAGGATGGAAGC
Organism: Redunca redunca; assembly: GCA_006410935.1. Taxonomy (NCBI): domain Eukaryota; kingdom Metazoa; phylum Chordata; class Mammalia; order Artiodactyla; family Bovidae; genus Redunca; species Redunca redunca. The sequence continues at coordinate 150,841 of SJYQ01011358.1, read as the reverse complement.
AGTTAACAATGACTTGGAGGGAAAAAGAGCTTTATAGTCAAAAGGGAATTATGCAAAAGTGCGATTTTTCTTTTTGACCTGGTCTACTACTTGCTCCTGGTTTTAAAGATAGATTTCTCAAGGATATGATCTTGGTCCTAAAGGTGGATCCCCTTTAGAGGATCTTTACCACCAAAGACAACTGCCCACAATCCACTTGGAAAACTTTCATTATATCTCAACTGAACTGATTTCTAGTTTACTACTATCCACATTCAATGCTTTCCTCCACTGCAACACTCAGAAGTAACTATATTCTTAGCGTCAATTATTCATTTTTTTTTTTACTGAGGATCTACCAGGTACCAAGCATACAAATCAAACAACATATCTATGTCCCATGTAACCCGTGTCTCATCTATGAAAAGCTGCATGTGACTTAGACAGTCCCTGTCTTAAGAAACTTACAATATAGTTGAAGATGTGAGCTACATACACATAGCCTTTCAATCATTCATTGACTATTCTGCTGAAATCTGTGATATGAAGTTTTACTATAAATAAAGGTGAATAAAATGCAATCCATCCCTAGGAGAATGTACCATCTAGTTAGAGTATAAGATAGGAGACTGGGGACAGGGAAGGAGGTAATAAGAGTATAATGCGAGTCAAGGACTGACCAAGTCAGCTTTGTGAACTGAAAGGCTAAAGATAGAAATGATTGGCAGTTTTCTGAGGCAGGTTTTAGAAGAAAAGAAATAACATGTTGACTACAATATGAAAAAAATAACCAAATGTAAAATTATTTTAAGCAATTAAAAAATACAGTACTGCTAAAAAGCTGAGGCCATATCTATTACCCGACATAAATAAAAACAACACCTCCTTGTATTTACCAGGAGTCCACTGTTTTACAGGAATGGTCTGCTGAAGCGATTGGTTTTCAGCAACATAAAACAGAGCTGTGTACTGACCCCCCTTTTTCTTTAACTCTATTTCTTAATGACTTTACCAGTTTGGGATATTATGAAAGAACGCTGCCCCTTACACCTTCAAACAAGGCAGGAATGTAGCAGATAGGAATCTACAAGCACTCCCACAAAGTTTATTTGGGTAAAGCTAAGTTTTCACAAAACTACTTAAATCCTACATATAAATGGTTTGTGCCTGATATATGGAACACCCGCACTTCAGGTACTTGCCAAGAAGCTTAATTTCAATATGTATCAAAACTGGATTGAGGGAAATAGCCATCGGTCAAACAATCTACCCACTCATTCAGACCTGACTCTCATATGACAAGGTTGGTATTCCCATATTGAGTGTTGTTAAATACTAGACATATATCTACCTTAGAGATGTTGATGATGGAAATGATAATTACACATAATCTTCTTTATAAGGACCCCTATGAGAAACTACAGTCTGAGAGTACCAAATGTTAGTGACCTTTCTGAACTAATTGGTTCACTTTTATCTTAAGGACACTGTGAAAAATAACCTAACTGGTATTTTTTTCCTCCTGCCACCACATAGAAAGTTCAGTCAAATCTGTGCTCTCTGCCTGTAGGAAGACCACTGTGACAGACCTTTTTGGCCTAGATTCTGATTGTTTTATCCTTGCCCTTTGTTTCTTTTTTCTCTTTGTTTTTAATTTGTGGTATTTTGTAGTTTATGCATCTTTATAAACTGCTTTAAATAGATTACAAATCAAATACAGAGACTAACTAGGCAGGTAAAAGTGTGAATCAGCTAGAAATAAAGCAACAGTAGTAGAACTGTGTTTTTTTTTTAAGTAAATCTAATTAAAAACGAAAATCTGAGCAGACAAAACATATTTCTAATCTAAATCCTGGACTATCCATTTGCAGCCTCTGAATAAGGCACTTTTTCTTGACGACTGCAGTTCTCTAGCTATACCTTTCCCCCGTTGTTCATAAAGACACCAATAGGAAAGTATTTCTTCACTATAAACAGTACAAGGGCAATAATAATAACGGAGTGGTAGGAACTTGTTTCACTGGAAAGTTTATGCCCATCTAAAGGAGAGCAGCTGTGACTCAGCTTAGGCCAACTGCTGCCACAGGAAAATGTGGGCCCAGCTGTTGCCAAAGCTTCCAATTTTTCAGGATAATCCAAAAAACCTAATTCTAAGATAATGACTCAAAAAAAATTTTTTTAACTATGCAAGGACAAGAGAAATGCATTTACACTTAGTTCATCATAAAGGCCATCAGTGTGCAACCCCTGGTGCATTACTGAATTAAACATAGGTTTTCTGAACAGACTGAGGAAAATACACCAAAATTTAGGAATTTATAGTCTAAAATAAATGTCAACAATATTATTCATTCTATTTATTCAATTCAAAGCATAAAATTTACTAAAGAACAAATACTAACCTTAAGATAAAACTTTGCGAAACAAAAACAAAATTTATCATCTGCAGACACCTTTTTCATGTTCACTGCAACACTGTACGTAACAGTGAAAATCTGAAAACAATTTAAAGGGCTATTTCTGTACTATAGGTATAACAAACTAGAGAAGATTATATATAAGAAATCACTTATCACAATAAACTAGATCTATATCAATACATCTAGAAAACATTTTTAGGTGAAAAAAACACGTTGCAGAATATACAGTATAACATTCATATAAACTCTAAACTTGATTATACATTGTTTATGGATACATTTATGTATAGAAAAAGTATAAAAACAGAATAAAAGAACATATCCAAACTTTAGGAAGAACTTTATCATTAGAAAGAGGGAGGGTGAGTAGGACTGGAAAGTGGGTGTCAACTCTAACTGTAATAAAGCCATATTTCTTAAAAAAAAAAAACTTTAAAGCAAAATGTTAACATCTGTTAATTCAGGTAGTAGTTGTGTGGATATTTTGTCATATCATCACAGGTATTTCTCCTGCATATTTGACATTACATAATAAAAATAAACTGTAAATATGTAAAATAAAATTTAAAAGAAATGATGTCTAGATCCCATGATGGGCCCTCTTAAAACAGGCTGAATATATAAATGGTATGAAAGCCCAATCCTACACTTTTGAGGGCCTACTGTGTAGAATTTTGAAGTCAAATAGTGGAGGTTCAAATATCAACTACAAACTGACCTTAGGCAAATTTTCAAAATTCCTAAGCCTGTTTGTCCACATAAATCAAACTACTGTGGTGAAGCTTAAGGAGTTAATCAGTGTTAAGGGCTTCTCTACCATTTTACTTCCCTCCATAGAGTTCTAGAATAGTGAAGACATACAAAGAGAAAATTATAATTTCACTTTGAAGATGACATAGTGTAGAACCTTTTACATTCTTACACACATCAATGTAAAAAGAGATACTGCTTTTCTAGTGTCAAGGACAGAACACAAATCAGTTTTGCCACCACAAGAAGAAAAAAAGTAGACAGCCCTATTGCTACTATGTCAACTTGTCTTAATCATCCTCACATCACGCACCACGTACTGTGCAGGGTACTGTTCTAGGCGCTTTAGTAAGTATTCACTTGGTATGTCAGGTAAAAATTTATATAAGCTACAACAAAACTAGGAAAGGAGTATGTCAAGGCTGTATATTGTCACTCTGCTTATTTAACTCATACAGAGTACACCATGTGAAATGCCAGGCTGGACAACTCACAAGCTGGAATCAAGACTGCAGTGAAATATCAACAACCTCAGATATGCAGATGATACCACGTTAATGGCAGAAAGCAAAGAGGAACTAAAGAGCTTCTTGGTGAAAGTGAAAGAGAGTAAAAAAGTTGCCTTAATATTCAGCATTCAAAAAACTCGGATCACGGCATCTAGTCCCTTCACTTCAAGGTAAATGGGGAAAAAGTGGAAACAGTGATAGATTTTATTTTCTTGGGCTCCAAAACCACTGTGGACGGTGACTTGCAACCATGAAATTAAAAGACACTTGTTCCTTGGAAGAAAAGCTATGACCAACCTAGACAGTGTATTGAAAAGCAGAGACATCACTTTGCCAACAAAGGTCTGTATAGTCAAAGCTATGGTTTTTCCAGTAGTCACGTCCTGCTGCTGAACCATAAAGGCTGAATGTCAAAGAATTCATGCTTTCGAACTATGATGTTGGAGAAGACTCTTGAGAGTCCCTTTGACACCAAGAGATCAAACCAGTCAATCCTAAAGGAAATCAACCTTGAATATTTATTGGAAGGACTGATGCTGAAGCTGAAGCTTCAATACTTTGGCATTGGATACAAAAAGCCGACTCTTTGGAAAAAGCCGACTCCTGATGCTGGGGAAAACTGAAGGTAAAAACAGAAGGTGGTGACAAAGGATGAGATGGTTGGATAGCATCACTGACTCAATGGACATGAGTGAGTAAACTGTGGGAGTAAACTGTGAGGAACAGGGAAGCCTGACATGCTGCAGTTCATGGGGTCACAAAGAGTCAGACACAACTTAGTGACTGCACAACAATAACAAGAAAAAATACTTGTAGATACCTTAAAATTATGAATTCAAAGAAAATTTCTTTCAGGTGAAAAAAAAATTAGAGAAGGTTACCTGGAAAAGAAGAACCTGGTATGCAGATATGAAGGATATGTATGTCAGAAGATACACAGAGAAAAAGAGAATGGTGGAGTGGTAAAGAGTCAAAGTGCCATAAGGAAAAGAAAGTATCTTAAGGCTGAATCAACAGATACAAGGCAGGCAATAAGAAACAGGTGAAGCTGCTGAAATGTGAGCTAGGACACAAAAGAAGAGTCCCTGAGTGTCCATTTAGGATTAAAAAAATATGGTTTTAGCAAGGTACCCTTTGCATTTTCATATACAAAGCTGACTAAATACAGTAAAAAGCTGGCAATGGGTTTTCCGCAAGAAAGCAACTTGAGAACTATGGTTCAGGAAAATTAATCTGGCACTTTATGTAATATTCCACATAATTCCTCCTTTTATTCTCTGCTATGGATGGGCTAATGACACTCAGCTTCTCAATTTCACCCCAACACCCAAGCCACAAATCTGAGATGCCTTCTGATACCTCCCACTCCTCATTGCACACTGTGTGTGTTCTCAATTGCTCAGTCATGTCCAACTCTCTGAACCCCATGGACTGCAGCCCTCCAGGCTCCTCCATCCATGGAATTCTCCGAGCAAGAAACCAGAGTGGGCTGCCATTTCCTCCTCCAGGCAACCTTCCCCACTCAGGGACTGAGCCCGCGTCTCTCTCTCTCTTTTTTAAGTTCTACCAGGTAATTGCTACCAACCCATCACCCTCCACCCTCATGCACACATGCTCAGTCATGTAACCCCATGGACTGCAGCCCACCAGGCCCCTCTGTCCACATGGACTCTTCCAGGCAAGTAAACTGGAGTGGGTTGCCATTTCCGTCTCAAGCCCGCGTCTCTTGCGTCTCCTGCATTGGCAGGTGATTTCTTTCCCATTGCGGCACATTACACACTGCTGCTGCTGCTGCTGCTAAGTTGCTTCAGTCATGTCCAACTCTGTGCGACCCCATAGATGGCAGCCCACCAGGCTCCCCCATCCCTGGTATTCTCCAGGAAAGAACACTGGAGTGGGTTGCCACCTCCTTCTCCAATGCATGAAAGTTGTTCAGTCGTGTCCAACTCTTACCAACCCCATGGACTGCAGCTTTCCAGGCTCCTCCGTCCATTACACACTACCCATTCACAATTCTACCTCCTAAACCTTTCTCCAGTCAACAATCTTCATTGTCACTATTTCAAGCACTAATCATTCTTTCCTGAAAAAACCTCTTAAGTGACCTTCAAACTCCAATCTATACTCTTCACTGCCACCTAAACTACCTAACTCTACATCTGATGATAATGTTCACCTTGCTTGAAACTATGCCTTCCGCATTGCTTAGAATTCGGAACAACCCAGAATTTATAAATTCCATCTATCTGGCTCACATGTGCCTTTCCAGTCTCATACTCACATGCACGCTACAATTCCCCCTGCAAATTACTTCCCAGCATTCACATAATAGTTCCTCATGCTTCTGTACCTGTCTATGTTGCTCTTCCCTTTACCCAAAATGACCTCCCATGTTCACTCCAATTACTCATTCGAGATTTGGTTTAAATGTCGTTCTCAACCATCTTTAGTAGGAAGATTTGATGAGCCCTGAAACAGTGTGACACATATCATACGTGATGTTCACGACTATAACCCAGGACCCAGATTTAAAAGACTACAGAAGGATACTGAATTTCCTACCCATTTAATTATTTCATTAAGACTCTGGAGAACACTCTAATTTCAATCAAGTTTTCCTATTTTTGTAAAACTGAATGGCATGAAAAAATATTCTTAGAATTTGACAAATCTAAATGTAGGGAAGAGAGAAGTAAGATTTATCAAAGGAATGAATATGTGATGAAATATTATACCGATTCAAGTTTATTTATCATATATGAATAAACAATGAAATATTATANTATAATAGAACTAACAAATTTTAACTTCTTTAATGATTCACCAGCCACTTTAAATTTTTACAGCATTACTATGATGCTATCTTTTTATAATCAATAACATAAAAACATAATAAAATCATTATTTAAGTTTTCTGCCTCTTTGGACTTGGGTTAAATGAGAGTTTTACACATAGTACTGGAACTTTAAAGAGAAATTTCCCTCCATCTACTGAGAAAAACAGCAAAGGCCTATACATTTAGAGAAATTAAAAACTGTATCAGGTCACTAGTTCTCATTTTTATGGAAGCATCATAATATACACCAAAGCTTCAAATATCACCAGCATAGAGGATATCTAAGACCCAAAGTACTTTAATGAATATTGGGGGTGAGGGGGGCGTCAGCATTGGTTTTCTTTTTTCTATATTCAATTACCTGTATCTGCCAAGTTTAACACTTCAATGTTTGTTCAATTTTTCTGTCTGTCTTTAATAGTACCACCACAGTTCACACCATCAGCTCTCACCTGGACTGGACTGATTTACTTATTTGCTTGTTTGGCTGCACTGGGTCTTAGTTGCAGCATACAGGATCTTTGATTAATAGTTGCCCAACTCTTATTTGTGGGATGTGGGATCTAGTTCCCTGACCAAGGATCAAACCCAGACCCCCTGCACTGGGAGTGTAGAGTCTTAGCCACTGGATCACCAGGGAAGTCCTTGGACTGGCCTAATTTAATTCCAACAGGTCTTTCTAAAATCTAGTCTTGACCTATTAACATTTATCTTATACTCGGCCCTAGAATTATCTATTTAAAATACAATCTGACCATATCACTTACTTAAAAACAATTGTTCATTGGCACACTAGTTTTTACTTAACAAATATTTAAATAGCACTTACTGTATGCTACTGCTAAGTCACTTCAGTTGTATCCAACTCTGTGCGACCCCATAGACGGCAGCCCACCAGGCTCCCCCGTCCCTGGGATTCTCCAAGCAAGAACACTGGAGTGGGCTGCCATTTCCTTTTCCAATGTATGAAAGTGAAAAGTGAGAGTGAAGTCGTTCAGTCGTGTCTGACTCTTGGCGACACCATGGACGTCCATGGGATTTCCCAGGCAAGAGTACTGGAGTGGGGTGCCACTGCCTTCTCCTACTGTATGCGAGTCACTGCTTTAAGTGTTTTAGAAGTTTACTCCTAACTACCTATGAAAATTTAAATAAGGAGCTTTTCTACTCTGTGTATGTGTGTGTGATGCAACAGAGCTATGTAAGTAGCAGACTGAACACAAGCATCTGGTCTCCACAGTCAGGGCCTTGGATCACTGCATTATGCTGCACCTATTTCCCAAAGTCCACATGCTTAAACACAGTGTATAAGGTCTTTGATTAGTATCTTGTCCCTTCCCACATTTCAAGTCTTACTTCTAATCAAGCTCCACTTTGCTCAAACTCTAGTTAACACTGAGTACCCTGTAATGCACGCCTTCCCTCTCCTCACTTCGACACCTTTATTATTTCACTACTGCTTGTCCCATGTCTGGAGTACTCCCCAGCACCTCAGCACAGTTCTCACAAGAGTGCACTGAATACATTCTGATAAAAGAATGAATTTTTAATACCTCATAAGGTTAGTAAGCAAAAATTTTTTTTAAATCTACTATTATTTATACTGATAGACATATAAAACATAAAAATATCAAATATTTTAGAACTCAAGTCTCCAATACACCTAATGGTTATCCTGTTTAAACATACACAAACAACAACCAAAAAAACTTCCCCCAACCTTGGTTCTCCTTCAACTCTTTCTCACTGCTTCCAAACACCCTTATTTGTTCAACAGCACAAACCAAAACAAACAAATCTCAATTCTTCACCTTCCTCATTCCTTGTTTGTCTCACTTCCCATATCAAATCGTTTAATAATTTATACATACTCAATCTCTCTCGAATCCATTCTTTAAGCCTTCACTGTCTCTTAAATAGTTATCACAGGTCTATCTGCCTCCATCCACTCCATAGCTGCATTTCCCACAATGCTGACAGCTGGCTTTTTAAAAGGGAAATCTAATGATGTCACTTATCACAACTTAAAATCACCCTCTGCCACCTCAAGGACAAAAACAGTTCTTCTCAAAAACAATCAACTAGGAAGCTTACTGAAAATGCAGATACCCCCTGATGCCCCCCCAACCATGGAATTTGAATTGCGTGAGTCTAGGACGAGCCTACAAATGAAAATGGTCGTGCCACCCGGCTTTACAGGTCAGATCAAGGCAGTGTTCTCTATACTCACCATCACTCCAGCCATACTGAACTGCAATGACATGTAACTTCCTCACCAACTAAGGGGAACTTATGAGGCTAGGTACAAATTAATTCCACAAACGTAACAAGATTTCTTCAAAAACGTTTAACCAACATCTTTGTAAAGATCTCCTTGAAAACATCTCACCAAGTATATATTTTGATTTTAGCATTATTCTTCTACCTTTGCACATTAAATATGTTTATAAATATGTTTATAAATTCTAAGATCATTGAGGGCAAGGGCTGACAATCATGTCTGCATCCCCAATGCTTAGGATATATCAAAGTAAATGTTTGGTGGACAGAAAAATTGATGAAAGTTTAGAAGAGAAACAAAAATAAGTAATGGTATTGAATAACGGTTTTAAAAGTTGAAACCCAATGATATTCTTTGTACAAGTAATACAGTGGAAGGGCAAGATATAAAAACAACTGCCAAGTGGGATGGGATGGGAGGTAGGAGGGAGGCAGAAGAGGGACGGGACATATATATACCTATGACTGACACATGTTGTAGGACAGAAACCAACACAATACTGTAATTATCCTTCAATTAAAAATAAATTTTAGGGAGTTCCCTGGTGGCCCAGTGGTTAAGATTCTGAGCTCCCAATGCAGGGGTCTGAGTTCAATCCCTGGTCAGAGAACTAGATCCCACATGCTGCAACCAAGAGCTCACACGCCACAACAAGGACCTGGCACAGCCAAATAAATAAATATTTAAAAAATAAAATAAAAATAAATTTTAAAAAAACTGCCAAGAACTGTAATAACTGCAATGCTCAAGAATTATCTTGCACTCAAATTATAAATTCTCCTTAATATAAAGTAAATCTCCTTCAGGACATAGATCTTAGTTCTGTTTTTGAAGAGTCCAGTCAGTCAAAAATATTTTGTTTTCCACTTCAGTATTTACAAGTTTTCTGAGGGAAAGGGAAGAACAAGGAGGATTCAAATACTAACACAGCACAGATGAATAAGATGCCCTATTTGCTTTGCTTCTCAGATCACAGCAGTCTCCCTCCAAACAAGTCCCAAAATGTGGAGCTCTTCTCTAAAATCCCAACACTGAACTTTACTCTCAGAATAATTTCTACAGGGATATATAATTCACTTAAATGTAGCACCTTCAAAGACTTTCTCTGATCTTTATTCTTCAAACCACTGTTAAAATGTTTTAAACAATATGTGAATAAAACGAGGATTGAAAGTGAAGTCACTAGGTCGTGTCCGACTCTTTGTGACCCCATGGACTGTAGCCTACCAGGCTCCTCTATCCAACGGATTTTCCAGGCAATAGTACTGGAGTGGATTGCCATTTCCTTCTCCAGGGGCTCTTTCCAACCAAGGGATCAAACCTGGGTCTCCTGTACTGTAGACAGATGCTTTAACGTCTGAGCCACCAGGGAAGTCTTAATCCTAAACAAAATTTTCTTGATGGATGTAAATTGTTTTAATACAAGGTGAAGAGGAGGTAAATCTGCCTTACTGAAGAATTCCAAAAGACATGTGTAAACTGATACTCTCCCCGCCAGGGCAGGTAACTGGACTCATTTCCAAAAGGTAAAGGAAAAATAATAACTTTAAAAGACAACTGACAAACACTACATTAACCAAGTGATGAAGGTTAGCATCACCAGTGATGTTTTGTGGGCATCACGCAGCCTCTGACATGATGTGATGAGAAGTGCACTTCACCTCTCTGCTATTTTTCTTCTGAAAATCCACAACCCTTCTAATCATGAAAAAGCATCAGACAAACCCAGTTTGGGAGACATTTTACAGAGTACCTGACCAGGACCTCAAGACTGTACAAGTCATGGAAAACAAGGGAAGACTGAGAAACTCACAGACCAGAGGAGACTGGGGATACAAGACAACCAAATGCAAGGTGGCACCCTGGACTAAACCTAGAACAGAAAGAGGCCATCAAGGGAAAAGCAGCAAAATTCAAATCAAGTCTGGAGTTTAGCTAACAGGAAATGCCAAGACTGACAAACGGACCACAGAAACATAAGATGTTAACAATGGAGGAAATTAGGGGCAGCGTATATACAAGAACTCTCTGCACTATCTTTACAACCTGCCTACAAATCCAAAATTATCCCAAAATAAAAAGGTATTCTAAAAAAGAAAACAGGAAAAATGTGGGGTTATTTAATATTTAACAGTACAAATAAGGGACTTCCCTGGTGGTCCAGTGCTAAAGATTTCACCTTCCAATGCAGGAGACATGAGTTCAATCCCTGGTTGGGGAGCTAAAATTCTACATGCCTCAGGGCAACTAAGCCAACAAAGCCCCAGTACAGCCCAAAATAAAATAAGCACATTACTTTAAAAAAAAAAAGAAGTACAAATAAAAGCTTTGTGAAAATAAAGATATAAATACACTTTGCAGTTTAAATAAAATGCTTGCAAGCAATATAATTTTATATTAAAAAACGAAATTAGTCCATTTGGCACTGATTTACACAGCACTTCTTGCCTACTAAAAAATTTTGAAAATTCTTAAGAAATATACTTAAAACTATAAGAGCTATATTATTGCTTACTTTTATGAGTAAACAGTATGCTAATTATCTTACTTAAAGTCTCTAACAATAAAAAATATCTACTGAAGGGTTTAGAGGCCTTTTATCCAATAATAGCAACCACCCTATGAGTTAGGTACTGTCAACATTATCCACTTACTGGTAAAAACTAGGCTTATTGCTCAAGGCTCACAGAGACTTCCCCAGTGGTTCAGACAGTAAAGCCTGTACTGCAGGAGACCTGGGTTCGATCCCTGGGTCAGGAAGATCCCCTGGAGAAGGGAATGGCAACTCTCTCCAGCATTCTTGCCTGGGAAATCCCAATGAACAGAGGAGCCTGGCAGGCTACAGTCCACGGGGGTCACAAAGAGTCAGACATGACTAAGCGACTAACACACTTTCATAGCTGATAAAAATGATGGAGCTAGGATTAGAATCTAAAATATTCATTTTGGTTTTAGTCAACAGCTTTGTCTAATTTTTTCTGCTAGTGCTTTTGTCTCATTTTTTCTGCTAGTGCTTTTACCCTTTAAAAATAAAATAACAAAAATAATAGTAAATAATAATCAATATAATTAACTTTTTTTCCTTTGGCCACACCTCAAAGCTTGTGGGCTCCCCAATGCTCCCCAACCTAGGCCCTCAGTAGTGAAAGCTCAGAAGCCTAACCACTGGACCATCAGGAAGTTCCCAATACAACTGACTCTTAATCTTCACCTTCCTTTCTTCTGCAGTCAGCATATTTTTCATAAAATGAACAAACATGGAAGGAAAGATGAAGAGATAAAATAGATGCCTTACACACACAAAATACTAATATCATAAAACATACCCTTTTATCTTTATCATAGATTAAAAGTGAATTAAATCTATAACATGCAAATCCTTAAAAACATAAGCTTTCAACTAAATTCCTTAAAAATTTCCCAGATTCTTAATTTTACAGTTATCAAAAGAGTCTCTCAGAAAATTCTTATCAGCCTCAGTTAACTGTCAGTAATTCTGGTGAGCACATAAGAGCTCAAGGAACAGATAAATGAAATGCAATGAGGAGAAATGCAAATACAATTTGTCTAGTTGGGTAAGTTCACTTCTTACGGGTGAGTGTTCTGTGGCCCTGAAACAACTATGTCGGAAGTGCTACCTTGTTCCTGGGACAACATAAAATCTCTGTAAAGGAAATATGAACACTTTTCCTTTATTCACCTTAATTCCAGAGAGATCCCTGGAAGTTAGCCACTACAAAGAACTACAGGATTGGTGGGGGGGGGGTTAAAAAAAAATAAGAACTACAGGATAGCACATTTCCTTTCACAGAACCCCATACTCAATCAAATTTAAGAAGTATTTATTTACTTATTAATACCCCTTAAATAAATGTAATTAAATATTTAAATATACTAAATATTGATTTAATATTAATGTATCAACATTACTTGTATGTATGCAGCATTTATCATAAATATACTATGATAAAGCAGTATTAGGCATTTTCTGGAAGTTCCTATTCAAATGCCTTATATAAGCAAAACAGCAATATAAGATCATGTGAATAAATGCCAATTTAAATGATACAGGCAATAAATGCTACCAATTCTCACCATTTTAGAAAAGAAATTAGCAAACATAAAAAGTTATGAAAAGAGCCCATTTTGTCAAAAGAAAAAAGAATGTTTGATGATGCAAGGCAATACCCAAGTAGCTCACTGACTACATACAGTATTTACCTCATTCTAGCTACTGACCCAACATGTGGCCTTGGGAAAAGAAATTCTCTAAATTTTAGTTCTTTTATCCATAAAAATACCAGTCTTTCACAAAAAGTGCCTGACAGAACAAATGAAATGCCACGTTCAATACGTTTATACAAACTTCTAGGAAACTGTTCACAACGTCAGATGACAGTAACTTCAGAGGATACTTCTCCGGAAGTATCTTTGACAAAAGCACAGATCAATCTAAGTTTCAACGTAAGTTTCAACTAAAAGCCACCATCTTTTAAAGAGAAAACAACAGATCAAAATAGCAAGTCCTTATAGTATCTGTATCCAAAGACTATAAAGCATTTCACAAATAACAATTAAAATTTTTAACTGCCATGACAAGATTAAAAATTATACACACAGCAGAAATTAAACTAAGGTTCCACTTAAATGACTAGCCAAAGTGCCATGTCAAACCAGCAACAAAGCTAAAACAACTCAGAAAGCCTTCACTGCACTTACCTAGTAGTAGGCTTATATAATATAGCATCTTTCTTCATGAAATACACATTTCTCAAAACATTTGGCCTTCAGCAACTAAGAGTCACTCTACAGCTAAGCACTAGGAGAACAGGTTTGCTTTTTCTTTTTACAAGTCATATATCAGTTTCTCGTTTGTTTTTATCTGGTTTTATTCTTAATAGAGCAACTTTTAAAGTGATATTAAAAAAAAAGCTGTACAGTAAAAGTGGCAAAGAATTTCTACTTTAAACTCTCTCTCTTTCCAAAGTGTATGAAAACAGATTACCAGTCATAAAGAAATATTTTCACAACAGAAAGTTACAGGCAAATAAAGAAATCTCTTTTAGGACCACAGCAGACATGACAGGCGTGGTTAAACCAACCAAGCCTCAAGTCCCCTTGGCAGAAGAGTGCATGACTCACTGCTTTAGAACTCAATGGGAAGAATTGGAAAATTCATTTCAATTGTCCTAAGGTTTTACTTTGGGTTTGTTTTTTAAGATATCTGCATCCTAATAATGATAACTTCCATAGTTTCTATGGCTTACTAATTAAGAGGACAAATTGTGAATAATACAAATCACAGGTCAACAAAAAGATCCTCTTTTTACTTGGACACTGAAAATATGAGCTGTAAGATAAAGTCATATATGCAGTATCATTTATTGCATAAGAGAGAGAAACATTTACACCGAAAAAATATACATAAACAATGAAACATGTATGTTCTAGCTGGAAAACCAAAAATTATTATACTGATTTCTCCCTTCCAGAAACATCTTTAAATATACCAGAGTAACTGTATCTGGAAAAAAAGATACCAAATAATTCTACTAAAAAATTAATCCATCCCAATCTCATTAAAAGTTTCATAAGTATAGGATTATTAAGAATTTTAAAAATTGATCTCCAAATTAAGCAAAAGATTCTGCCACATGTATCAGAAACATATTCAGATACACATTTGGAAGTAAAAGCTCTCATACTTAAGTCAAATTATTTTAAACTCCTAATCAACTAGTAATCTACTGAAAAATCTCTGCTCTTAGTACACTCTAATAGCTACAAACACTAAGGGTTAGGATATGTTAGACACATAACACTAACCTCATTCCTTGCCACATGAACCCTCCTGGTTTTTAATCACGTTAAAAATAACAAAAATATAAAAATGTATCATACACTGACAGTCATAAGGCCCATCAAAACTACATTTACAACATCAACTTGACATCCTTCTGAGAACATCTATTCACATGAATGCTTGATACAAGACATTATAATGACCTACCCTCTCTTAGGGCAGTACCTTACTAAAAGATCTCTTCCAAAGGACAACACAAGAGAAAGGGTCTTAAAGAGCATTTAACACAAATTACCTTATCCTCTCTTACTCACTTTGATGTGCATTATTTAAAAATCACAGATTTTACTGTTTTAATGCAAACTAAAGTTAAAGAAAACATCTATAATGTTCTCATTAGATTTTTGCAATATTTCTACTGTTTTTTGCCAAATATTTCTGGCATTTGTTAATTTACATTTACTTAACTAAAACAATAAAAAACATGAAGTGTGTACATATGTATACGTATGTGTATGTATATATACAGGTAATATACAAACAATAAGTATTTGCTTTAGAGCAGGGACACTGCTCTTTACTCCACCTTACAAAAAAAAAAGGTAGAAACTAAAAACATGAGATTTTAAGATTTACTACAGAGAAATGCCTTTGTTGTAGCACCAATTAGCATCAAATAACCTTACAAAACATAAGCAAGAGAAAAATGCTATGAAAGGGCAATCTAGCATTTCACAGCTTCTGCTCTCTTACTCCACCCAGTCTCCTCAGCTCAATGGCTGTTCATAGCATCCACAAATATTAGCCCATTTTTAAAAAAAGAGGTGGGAGAGACACTGAAATAGGGCTAGCTCCATCAAAATAAAGATAAACAGAAATATTTTGTGAAAAATTAGGTTCCATTCTGATTTATAAAAATAACAGCTTTGTTTTAGGAGATAGATCCTCCCCTTGTGAACAATCAAACAATGATCATTTATAATAGAACATGAAAGAATAAATCACCCTAAACAGAGATCACGCTTATGCTTTAATAAAAACTGCAATTTGCAACTGCCAATTATTTTTCAAAACTGTGTCCTGAAAGATACCCACGCGAGATTAAAACGTAGCTAATGCCTTAGACCCAAATCAGAATTCTAAAGTAAAAGCTTTTAATATATTCAACATTATATCACTATCGACCTACCCAACCAGGACATTCTTCCTGATTAAAAGACTGAACCCCGCAGCAATCAAGCTCCGCTGCAGCAAAAAAAGGAATTAAAAAAAAAAAATTCAAGCAAATACTACCGAGGCAAAAGGGGAGATGACATTACTGGTATGAAAGGCCCAAGCACGGTCTCCTCCGCCCTAGGCTCAAAATAAAATTCACACAAAACAACCCACCCCCCAACAAAAATAGAATTACCAAAAACGGCACAATTGTTTTGTTTAGCCTTTAAAACCTTATAAATCTCAAGGATTGTGTGTTAAAGTAGAGGTCGGAAGAACAGTAACATCTTTCCTCTCTCCCGATTGCCTCTTAAGGAAAGGGGGAGGGGGGGACCTTGGCATGACATCGCCCATTGAGAACGGAGACCACAAATCTGGTTCTTCGCTTCCAAAGCACAATTTCTTAACCAAAAGACTGATACAGATTGGACCCAAACGGCAACCCCCAAAGAAAATCTCCCGTCTTCCTCCCAAGGAGTTTCTTGCTAAGTCACGGAAGAAAGGCAGAACAACAAATAAAGCCAAGCCACCTTCCTCTCTTGTCTCAGATACTGAAAAACCTCCTCCTTCTCTCCACTCTTCTGTTTAGAGACGTACTGTTAAAATTTGCCCACCACCTCAAAGGCATTTTCTCACCTGGGAGGTTAAGGCAGGCACTGCGTTTCCTATACGAGTGGGGAGATTCGAAGGAGAATGGCTGAGGGCCTCGAAGCTCAGTGTTACAACGTCAAAAGGCAGCTCCCGTTGAAGGAGCCGACGGCAGAAAAGAAAATCCTGCCGAATTTGGTGGGTGGATGCTGCGGATGGTTCGGTGGGGTCAGGCCGCTCCTCCTCAGTGGGTGCAGGGGCTGAACCACCGCACAGGGGAGCCAGGGAAAGGCTGGACCATCCTTCTCAGGTCAACTCCATCCTAAGGACAGGTGGGGGACGGAACGCCTGCAGGCCGGTGGACAGTGCCCAGGCAGCTTGAGCCCGGTCCCTGAGCGCCAGCCGCGGGGTGGGGTGGGGACTGCGGAGCTTCTCTCCCGCGAACAGGGAGAGGAGAGCCTAACCCTCTCCCCAAGATCTGAGAGCGACCTGCTCTCCACGCCCTTCCTACCCAAGAATACTTTTCTTGCTAAGTCACCAAGGGAGGAAGGCGATCCCTTCCCGGGGAAGGCCGCGGGTGGAGCCGCGGCGGCCCTGGCACCCCCAGAACCCGGGCCAGGGAGGAGGGGAGCGAGGGCAGCGCCCTACCCGGCCTGTCCCCCCCTCCTCCCGTGTCTCTCACTCAACGGCCGTCGCGGCCGCCATTTTGAGAGCGAGGAGAGAAGAAGAAGGAGGAGGAGGCGGCGGCAGGGGGAGGGGAGAATGGGAGGGAGGGGACCGGCGCAGCCACATCGTCAGGCCGCCGGGCCCGGCCCGCAGCCGCCCGAGCGCGGTGGAGAAGACAGAAGGGAGGGCGCAGACCCTCGCCCGCCTTACCGGAGCGCTGCACCGCCGCCTCCGCAGGGCCTCTTCCGTCCTTCACTCCCATCCACCGGCGGGGGAGGGGGAGAGGGAGAGGGAAGGGAGGAAGGAGGGAGGGAGGGAAGGAGGGAGGGGGAGGATGGCGCGCTGGGCCCGGTCCCGGGGAGGGGGAGGGGAGGGGAGCGGGCGGGCTCCTCAGCCGTTCCGGGGCTCGAGCCCAAGCCCGGCGCTCGCGATGGCTCTGAGCTCGCGCCCGAGCGCTCCCCTCCTTCTTCTTCTCGCTCCCTGGACCCCGGGGTCGCTGCTCGTCCGCTCGCTCACTCGCTATCTCGGCCGCTGGACTCCGCCGCCGCCCCGCCGCTCCAGCTCCGTCTGTCACAGGAGCTGCCCCAACGCCCTGACGTCACCGCGCCGCCGCCGCCGCCGCCGCCGCCGCCCCAGACCCGCGGGGAAGAGGGAGGGGAGGGGGCCCGGGAGCGGAGGAGGGGCTGCGGCGCATGCGCGGGCCAGGGCCCAGCCCTAAGCCGCGCTGCCTTCCGCTTAGCAGGCTGGCGGGCTGATGCTGCTCGGGGATGTAGAGAGATGGGGTGGCAAGTGTGCGCGAGAGGTGCTTATTTTCGCTCAGCACGCCTCTCCAACCTGTGCAAAGGCTCTCAGTAACCTTTTCCTAGACCCTCGTCTGACTGCTGCGGCCCCTGGTGAACTCCGGCTGTCTTCACTTCCACGCCCTGCTCTTGCTCGCGAACGGAGAGCACTCCGTTTTCACCGGCCAACAGCAGGGACCATCTGGCACCGTGGATCCCGGGCCAGGATGTCGCCCCTTCTACCTTCGGCCTTCGGGTTTATTTCTCACGGACCAGGGAGAGGGAGGGGGAGTAGATTGGGTTAGTCTGGGGAGAAGAGCTGTTGAGGTTAAAAGCCTGCTGGGATGCCTGGTTGTTAGAGATTTTTTTATTTGAGAAAATTCGCTTTCAGATGTGATTCAGCTATTCTTTTCCTTAGTCACACGCAGGCATACACACATCTGCGACTCTCGAAGTCTCGAAACTGATGCCCAAAGAAAGACCTGGAACTTTATCCCTACAAGGCTTGAGCACGCGCGCTCACGTGTGTGTGTGTGTGTGTGTGGCGGGGGGAGGGGGGGGGTTTGAAATAGATGGCAGATGAAATCTTGGAGATTTATAGGCAAATGGGTTCTAGATTATCCTATGTGGAATATTCTTTTATTAAGAGTTACCTAGTGCGATCATCTCATCACTAATTTATATTGTCCAAGGAAACTTTTCCTGAAACATAGGTTTAGGCTTATGTTTATTGATTTTATTGTTTTCCGTTTGTAGGTAAATACATTACCTTTGAGAAACTACTGGGTTAATGACAGAACCTGAATGTGTATCCTGGATCAGCAACATAAAGGAAGTGTGACCTTGGTTAAATTACTGTCTCTAGCCCCGTTTCTCTGTAAAATAGACATATAAATTGTAAAGCTTTTGTGAGAATTAGGAAATCCTGCATGTGTATAGTATATGGCTTCAGTAGGGAGTCACAGGCAACTCATGTAACAATTACTTTTACTTGATAGCAAAATAAGTCTCCTTTTAAGAAGGTTTTAAGTCTCTAACTCTGCAGATGTTCAAGAAAAATATGAATGAATTGCCTGGAAGGTTTGGGTTCTCCCCTTCCTGAAGGCAGGGAAGGAAATCAAATGGTCTCTGGAATGTCTTTTCCAGGTTTACAGTTCTGGGATTCTCTGGTTGGGCAAGGACAACAAAATGAGGCACAAAAGTTTGGTCTGTGCCACATCCAGTAACAGTCAATAAAGTTGAAATAAATTAACATCCCTTGTTCTAAGAATCCATCTTAAGTTCACTTTTACCTTTTAAAGTGTATATTATTGCCTGACATAACAGTATTAAAATTTAATCACCTGAGTATATCAGTTCTTTATTTTTTAAATGAATGATCTAAAAGCCAACAAAATTGCCCAGAAATCAGAATCACATTTATAAACACTGATTTAATACAAATAGGTAGCACTAACCCCAATACTTTGAGCTCATAGACTCAAGTATTACTTTAAAAAGTACATTATGTAATTATGAATTAAATTGAGATCAGATTTTAGTTCTATAGCAATCCTTCAAAACACAATAGACTCACTTGGGAGGAACGTGTAAAAACTGTCCCTGGATTATAATTTTTCTGAAAACTGTTGTGTGCTTAACTTAATACGGAGGGATGTGTTCTGGTTCTCTGCACTTTCTTTTCAGTTTCTAAAGTGATAGATTCATCTTAATAAACACTTGTCTGTTGAGAATGGAGAATTAGGCCATCTATGCTATTAATCATAATTCATAAGAAGGACTTCTACAGAACCTACTACATCCGTTCAGGAAACATTTAATAATGAATAATTTGGATAATGTTTCTTGAAAAAAAGTAAGTGTAAGCATCCATTTTACTTACCATAATCTAACAATCTCCCCATTTATTTGAATTGCAAATCTTTATTTTTCCAGCAGACATTTTCAAAATGGAAACATTTGTTTCGGTTGCTGCAGTAAAATTAGTGTTAAACAATTCTGCAAATAAGCAGACTGGAAGAAGCACTCTAAAAATATTACTGTTGGAGAGAGGACAAAATGTCTTCTAAAAGTAACTCCAGAGCAAAAATCTGTTTACAATGGGCACAGATGTTAAAACATTATGTTGAGAATGAAACTGTCCTCTGTTTATGGGCAAGCGTACATTGTGTACGCGTGTACTTGATAGAAAGTAATTAGCAATTTGTGAGAGGGTAGCTTTCAGGCATACAGGTTATGTGTATCGGTGTCTGTCAGGCATATGTGTCCCATTTGAAAGAAAACCATGACCCAACTGGACAAGACTCATTTTGGCTAAAAAATTGTGTACCTGCATTTCCCCAAAGCATGAACATGTCAGTGAGGGCAAGTCCAACTAAACCAATCATTCTTCATCTCAGCATCATGACACCCTCATGTGTCATGAACATTGGGAGGCCACAGAAACAAATTACGGAAACAGTGGCTGACTTTATTATTGGGGGTTCCAAAATCACTTACTCCTTGGAAGAAAAGTTATGACCAACCTAGATAGCATATTCAAAAGCAGAGTCATTACTTTGCCAACAAAGGTCCGTCTAGTCAAGGCTATGGGTTTTCCAGTGGTCATGTATGGATGTGAGAGTTGGACTGTGAAGAAAGCTGAGTGCTGAAGAATTGATGCTTTTGAACTGTGGTGTTGGAGAAGACTCTTGAGAGTCCCTTGGACTGCAAAGAGATCCAAACAGTCCATTCTAAAGGAGATCAGCCCTGGGTGTTCATTGGAAGGAATGATGCTGAAGCTGAAACTCCAGTACTTTGGCCACCTCATGCAAAGAGCTGACTCATTGGAAAAGACTCTGATGCTGCGAGGGATTGGGGGCAGAAAGGAGAAGGGGACAACAGAGGATGAGATGGCTGGATGGCATCACTGACTCGACGGACGTGAGTTTGAGTGAACTCTGGGAGATGGTGATGGACAGGGAGGCCTGGAGTGCTTCAATTCATGGGGTCGCAAAGAGTCGGACATGACTGAGTGACTGAATTGAACTGAACTGAACTGAAAAGAGGTCAAACTCACAGCCTGGACATTGAAGAAATATTTAGAAACAGTACTTCATAATCTGAAATCATATGTATACATATGATACATACACACATATATAATAATTGTTAAAGTGCTAACATAATACAAAAAATGCATCAAATTCATTCTAGATGTCACCACAGTAGACCAGGCAAACTTTCTTACCCTTTATGCTTGCTTGTATACCTTGTAAAGTAAAAAATTAATTTTCACCTAGAGGACTCAAAGCTTTATGAAGGAGGTGATGTAAAGCAAACTTTTAAAAATGACTACAATTTTTATTCATTCATGCAACAAATATTTAACTGAGTATCTTCTATGTATCAGACCGTGTGCTGGATGCTGAAAATACACAATGGATACAACAAACAGAATCCCTGAATTCACAGAGTTTGTATTCTGGTAGAAGACAGAAAAAAGGTGATAATATGGAGAAAAATGGTTCTGATGAACCTATTTGTAGGACAGGAATAGAGACGCAGACATAGAGAACAGACTTGACACCGTGGGAAGGAGAGGGTGGGATGAATCTAAAGAGTAGCATTAAAATATATACATTGCCATATGTAAAATAGGTAGCCAGGGGAAATTTGCTGTACAACACAGGGAACTCAACCTGGTGACCTCTTACAGCTTAGAGGGGTAGGATGAGGTGGGAGATGGGAGGGACATTCAAGAGGGAGGGGACATATGTATATGTATGACTGATTCATGCTGTTGTATGACAGAAACCAATACATTATAAGGCAATTATCTTCCCATTTAAAAAAATATTTTAAGTGAACCCTAAAGTTAAAAGAAAAGGATGAATGACAAAGCTATGTAGGCAATAAACAACTTTGGGATGGAGAAAAATAGAAAGGATCACATGAGGGAGGGTGGTAAGAGAAGACATGTCAGAGAAATGAGTGAGAGACTTATGTAGGTAAAACATTCTAGATTAAGGAACAAAGACAAAGACCCTGAAACAGGAAAATGATCGCTGTGTCCCAGGAAATTAAAGAAAGTCCCAGGAGGTGGAATGGAACGATGGTGAGAAAAGAGCCCTCGACTGCAATGGTCCAGGGGATGCCCTTGTCAATTACAAACTGGCGCTTGCCAGGGGCATTTGCCATCTGCCTCTGTGGAGATTGAACCCTGTGCTGCTACAGCTGTTGACCTTCAACACGCCCGGAAAGGAGTCCAGGGTGGAGAGTGAGGCACTCTGTGCTCCAAGGAAGCTAGTAGAACAGGTCTTTAGAAAGTTAGATATTTCCAGGAACTGCTTTCATGATCCCAATCCTTGCATCTCTTCATATCCGTCACTGTTGCTCAGTCATGTCTGACTCTCTGTGACCCCATGGATTGCAGCACGCCGGGCTGCAATGTCCAGGCTTCCCTGTCCTTCACTATCTCCTGGAGTTTGCTCAAACTCATGTCCACTGAGTCAATGATGCCATCCAACCAGGTCATCCTCTGTCACGCCCTTCTCCTGCCCTCAGTCTTTTCCAGCATCAGGGGCTTTTCCAGTGAGCTGGCTCTTTGTATCAGATGGCCAAAGTATTGGAGCTTCAGCTTCAATATCAGTCCTTGCAATGAATATTTAGGGTTGATTTCCTTTAGGATTGGCTGGTTTGATCTCCTTGCTGTCCAAGGGACTCAAGAGTCTTCTCCAGCAACACAGTTCGAAAGCATTAGTTTCTTCGGTGCTCAGCTTTCTTTATGGTCCTCATATCTAGAAAAGCACTAAATCTCTTCATGATGATATCAGCTCCTCATGACGAGAAGAAACCTGTTGTAAAGTAAGCACTTGATTGAACTGATCTCCCCGTTTGCCAAAACTTTATATTGACCTTCCCCCACTACCTCTTTGGAGCAGTTCCTAAGAACTATCTGAGGTGCTGTCTCCCGGGCTGTAGTCCTCATTTTGCCCCAAATAAAACTTAACTCACAACTCTCACGTTGTGCATCTTTTTAGGTTGACACCCTTCATGTGTTATTCCCTGAAGAGTCCAGAGAAGAAGGTAGCAGGAGAGAAGATCACAGAGACAGGTAGAAATTAGATAGTTCAGGGCCTTGAGAACATAGTAAGGAGTTTGGATTTCATTTTAGAAGCTGTTGATAAAGGTAAGGACCAAAAAAAAGAACACATTTTGATTATGTCTTCTGGCCTTAAAGACTTTAAAAAGTCCTTACCTTTTTACATATTATCTTACCTTTTTAATATGTAAATTTTCAAATATATAAAAGACATAATATTAACCCTCATATAGTTGTCACCAGGCTCTACAGTTATAAACTACGGCTAATCTTGTTCTTATTTCATTTATACACTCACTCATTTCCCCTTCATATTTTGAAGCACATTCTGAATACCACATTATTTTACTTATTTATCACATTATTTTACTAATTGACAGTTTAGTTTGTATCTTTAAAAGAAAAAAGACTCTTCTTAGGATATTTTGACCCTGCCCTTTGGTTGTTTAAAATATTTATTTCCCTTTCAATATTTATTTTATTTATTTGGGTGCATGGGATCTTCAATCCAGCGTGTGGGATCTCTTAGTTGTGGCATTTGGGATCTAGTTCCCTGACCAGGTATCAAACCCAGACCCTGTGAATTAGGAGTGTGGAGTCTTAGCCACTGGACCACCAGTGAAGTCCCCCTGCCATATGATTTTTGCTCACCAAAAGCATGGAGTAATTAAAAGTTCTGGAGAAACTGGGCAAGCAATGCAGTCAAGCAATCTTTGACAGTAGAACTATCCTGAATTATCTGAGATCTCCCACTATTTTCTCACGAATGGTCCTTGATCCAGTTAAAATGAATATTACTAGCAGAAATAATTTGCACGACATATACAAAGAATGGGCTTCCCTGGTGGCACAGATGGTAAATTCCACCTGCAATGCGGGAAACCTGGGTTCTGTCCCCTGGGTTGGGAAGATTCCCTGGAGGAGGGCATGGCAATCCACTCCAGTATTCTTGCCTGGAGAATCCCCTTGGATAGAGGAGCCTGGCGGGTCCCAATCCATGGGGTCACAAAGAGTCAGACACAACTGAGTGACTAAGCATAGTATGGCAGATACCCAGGATGGCTAAAACTGCACACAGTGAAATTTAACCCAAGAGAATTGCATGTGGTGAAAATCATGGCCACAAAAGGATACTCACAGGAAAAGATAAACAAGAGACTGAAAGAAAAACCCTGATAAGTAAATCAAATTTCCTTTGTAAAATTACTAGAATTTTTCCCCAGTAGAGATAATTTTATTAAAATAAAACTGAAAATAGAAAAATTGGAAGTGGTTTAACACTGCAAAGTAGGGAATAGATCAGATAATTAATTTGACTAAATAGTCTGTCCTAATAAACACATTTGCCCTAAAAATTCACTGAAGTTGGTATAATTCTGATTAAAATACTAGGGCTCACAAACACTGAGGTAACATGTCCATATATATATTTTTTAAATTTTGTGGTGGCCACATTTTTAAAAGTTTAAAGAGGTGAAATTAATTTCTGTATTTTCTTTGTACTCTTTGATATCCAGTGAATATTTTTTTAAAGATTTTTTTGATGTGGACCATTTTTAAAGTCATTACTGAATTTATTACAGTACTGCTTCTGTTTTATGTTTGGTTTTTTGGCCCGTGAAGCATGTGGGATCATAGTTCGCCAAGCAGGGATCAAGCCCACACCCCCTGCATTGGAAGATGGAGTCTTAACCACTGGACCACCAGGGAAGTCCCTCCAGTGTGTATTTTATGCTTACAACATATCTCAATCCACACTAACCACATTTCAAGTGCCTGGTAGTCCATGTGACCTGTGGCTATCATACTGGACAGTACAGGTCTGAAGGAAAGACAATCCTAGGGTAAAAAGTGATTTAAGCAAAGGCATGGAGTTATAAGTGTGGAAGGCAAGCAAGTTCTGGAAACAAGTGTTTCCAGAGTAGATGAAAAGGAGTGCATGGGCATGTGAGAGAAGGTTAGGAGGAGGGTGAAGGGTTGGAGAGGGAAGAAGGTAGAAATGTATGGACTGGAAGATTTCAAGTATTTTGATCACTAGTTTGCTAATGGGATGCTTATAGTTGTCTTTGCGAAGTCCATAAGGGCCTTCCCAGGTGGCTCAGATGGTAAAGAATCCTCCTGCAACACAGATCCAGGTTCGATCCCTGGGTAGGGAAGGTATCTTGGAGAAGGGAATGGCTACCCACCCCAGTATTCTTGTGTGAAGACTCCCCTGGACAGAGGAGCCTGGCCAACTACAGTTTATGGGGTCGCAAAGAGTCTGACACTAATGAGCGAACAAGCACGCACAGACCAAAAACCAATAACCTTCATCTTCCAAAGAGAACTTTTCTCTCTTCAGTGATGTCCTCTTTCCCCCCTCCCAGTTGCTCTTCCTACTGTCCCTTCTTCCCCTATTGACAAGGCAGAGAAAGGCAGAACTGAGTTCCAGGTCTCTAAATGATGGTCCCGGGAAAAACCACTAATGCTAAGTTGCATCAAGACAGACCCTACATCATGATCTTTACGCTTTCTTTATTTCCAAAGCTTTTTTTTCCTCAAACAAAATATGGTACAGAATGCACATATACATGTAAACTAAAACAGAATTTCCCTGTTTGAAATAGGAGTTTTGGGGCACAAACTGACACCCCTCTGACAAACTGTACCAACAGGACGAAATGCCTATCATCTCACTGTGCATGTGTGACAGCATTCAGAACGCATACAGGATTCTTCACTTTATTTTTTTTTTTTTTGGCTGTGCTGCACGGCTTGTGGGATCTTAGTTCCCTGACTAGGGAACTTAACCCCTAACCCCCAGCCCATGGCAGGGAAAATAATGAGTCTTAACCACTGGACTGCCAGGGAATTCTTAAAAAAAATTCTTAAAAAAAAAAATTTAGTACATTTACTCCATCTTTCTTTAAAGTGAACAGATTGCAGCTACGTATCCAGAACTTTCTATTTTTTTCCTGGACCACAGTGCACAGTCCTCAGATAAAGATAATATTCTTTTCTTTATAATCACTTTTGACACATGTATATTTAAAAGTAGGCAAAATTTTGTTCCAAACTTCTTCCTTATGAACTAGAGATTGTTTAAACACCTGTGCATATTCTAAGACTGCAGACTGGTTAATGGGAGCACTCTCACAGGTGAGATGGTAATCCATATAGAACAGAAGGTCCATTTGTCCCATAAACCTCCACATGTTTATTTGTGAGTCTACCTTTTTCTGTCTCACTAGATATACGTTTATTTCTTTATTTCATATCTTTATGATTTATGCCATAACAAAAAGAAAATGGAAAGTTCAGAAAGCATGTAAAGAGAAAGTCACAAGTAATCCCACAATTCAGATATAACCACAGTGAAAAAATCATATGTACCTTTCCATTTTTTTTTGCAGAAATGTAAGTCATATATTTTACAAAATTGGTTTAAGTGAAGTTTTGAATATTAATCGTTTTTAATTGAAGGTTAAAAAATCAACATTTTCCCATATCATTAAACAGTCTTTAAAATAGTCTTTTCAAAATTAATTTTTATTGGAGTATGGTTGGTTTCCCTGACAACTCAGCCAGTAAAGAATCTGCCTGCAGTGCAGGAAACATAAGAGATGCCGGTTCGGTCCCTGGGTAGGGAAGATCCCCTGGAAGAGGAATTAGCAACCCACTCCAGTTTTTTTGCCTGAAAAATCCCACGGACCGAGCAGCCTGGTGGGCTACAGTCCCAAGTCTCATAAAGAAAGGGACATGACTAAGCAACTGAGCACATACACATAGTCGATTTACAGTGTTGTGTTAGATTCTGCTACAGAGCAGAGTGACTGTCATACATATACACATAGCCACTCCTTCTTAGATTCTTTTCCCATATCAGTCAGTTCAGTTCAGTCGCTCAGTTGTGTCCGACTCTTTGCATGAATTGCAGCATGCCAGGCCTCCCTGTCCATCACCGACTCCCAGAGTTCACTCAGACTCTCGTCCATCGAGTCAATGATGCCATCCAGCCATCTCATCTGCTGTCATCCCCTTCTCCTCCTGCCCCCAGTCCCTCCCAGCATCAGAGTCTTTTCCAATGAGTCAGCTCTTTGCATGAGGTGGCCAGAGTACTGGAGTTTCAGCTTTAGCATCATTCCCTCCAAAGAACAGGTCATTACAAAGTATTGAGTAGAGTTCCCTATGCTACAAAAGCAACATCTTTCAGTGGTTGCTAAATTGCCTGTCATTTAGTGTTTCTCACTCTTGGCATTTTGGATAGAACAAATCCTTATTTTTAAATATTTTATTAAACTTTGTATTTTGAGATGATTGTGAATTGACACATAGTTATAAGAAATAATAGAGAGATCCCTTACACCATTACCCCTTACTCCAATGGTAACATCTTGCAAAACTATAGTATAATATCACAACTAAGATATTGACATTGATACATTTCCATCAATAAGAGGACCCTCCATGTTGCTCTTTTATAGTCACAGCTACTTCCCTTAAGTGTCAGTTTAAAGAATGTTATATAACTGGGGACTTCCCTGGTGGTCCAGTGCTGGATACAGTCCCACATGCTACAACTAAAAAGGTCCTCCATGCTCCAACTAGAGATTTTACATGCCGCAACTAACACCTAGTGCAGTCAAATAAATAAGTAAATAAATAAATATTTTAAAAATTAACTAAATCTTAGATGAGATTTTGATTGGAATGGCATCAAAATATATATAAAATTTGGAAGAACTGATATCTTAATACTAGTCTTACAACCTATAAAAAATGGTGTATATCTCTATTTACTTGTATCTTCTTCAACTTCTCTCAGTAGTTTTCAGTTAGAGGAAATTACATATCTTTCATCAGATTCATTAGATGTATTTCTCCATATCGTGTTTTTTTTGTTGTTGTTAGTTTGTTTTGTTTTAGGAGGCTGCATGCAGGATCCTAGTTCCCTGACCAGGAATCAAACCTACACCCCCTGCATTGAGAGCACAGTCTTAACCACTAGACCACCAGAGAAGTCCCCATATGATGTTTTTTAATGCTATTGTAAATAATGTTTTGTTTTACAATTGCTTAATTGTAGAACAGTTCCTCTGTAAGTATACAGAAATGCAATTGATTTGTATATATTGATCTTGTGTTTAGTAATCTTGCTAATTCATTTATTAGTTCTAGTAGGGTGTTTTTTTGGGTAGATTCCATAGTGTTTTCAACATGCACAATCATGTCATCTGCAAATAATAACAGTTTTACTTCTGTCTAATCATTATGGCTTGTTTCCACTATTAGGGGAAAATGGTCCACTATTAAGTACCGTGTCAGCTGAAGTTTGGTTCAGATGCTCTGTATCAGATTAAAAAACTCCCTTCCATTTCTAATTTGCTGAGGTTTTTAAAAATCATTAATGTATAGTTTTGAATTTTGTTAATGCTTTTTGGGGGCATCTATTAAGATAATCATATCATTTTTTCCTTTATTCTACTAATAAGATGGATTACATTTTTTTAATGTTAAACCAATGTTGCATTCCTAGTATTAATTCTCTTGATACTCTAAATAGTTTGTTTTGTTTGAACTTTATACCATGGGCATATATATACATATTAAAAATTAATCATTTATAAAATTTAATGTATACAACTATAAATGAGCAGGGCTAATTCTGGGCATTTATCCTAAAGGAAAAATAGGATAAATGCACAACTATGTGTCTATTCCAGGATATTCATTGTTGCTTTTTTTTATAATAACAAAAAAAGTATAAACAACCCAGCCACCATTAAGGAAGTGGTAAATAGATTAATTTATATCCAGGCAATGACATAGTAGTCATCCATTAAAACTCATAACTTACATCCATACATGAGCATAGAAATATGTTTAGGATAATTTTTTTAATTTAAAAAGCAGATAACAACCATATGTGTAGAGTAATACTAGCTTTTAAATACATACACAGACACACAGACACATACCCCAAGAGAGATCTAGAAGAATGAGGTAGGTCAATAGAAGTACTGACATTGAGAAATCTCCAAGACATGTAAGTAAGTGAAAAAAAATTAAATTGCAGAACAATATATGTAGTATAATCCCATTTATGGCTAAACAAAAACATTGTATATAAATATACAGTTCTATGTGTCAGGCTTCTTTGCTGGCTAACAACACAAACAGATTGGCTAATTTAAGAAAACAACAATAGAATCAGTTTCTTGAGTAATCAGGTTTCCCCCAGAGACTTAAAGAAAATGTTAAGAATTGGGTCTCAGAAAAACAGAAATGGTGCTGCCCAAGGGAACTGTTGAGAAACAACCAATGGGGTGGGTTCCTCATGTTACAGCTTTTGGAATGAACGCACTCCAGTAGGTGTTTTCATTTTCCAAATCAGTGTTCGAATTATAGGGAAAGAGATTTCTGATTGGCTGAGCTTGGGCTCGTGAACATACCCATCCTTTGTCTGACAACCCAAGAGACTATATCCATTATAGATGGATCTTTGAACAGGCAAAAATGGGATGATCCCTTTGGAATACAAATACACACTTTTCTCTGGGGAGTGCATAGCCTTTCACATAAACTATGAAGAAATGGCACTCCCTGAATTTGTGCAGTTCAGCTGGTATGGAAAGGAAATTTACAATGATTACTTCTGAGCTTCTGTGTTATCTGAATTTTATTACAAGGAGAACGTATCCTTGTGTCCTCTGTGCTGACTGGGGCCAGAGCTGCCTGTGGCTCCTGTCTATGACAAATGCCAATAGGAGAAAATGAGTCCCACACAGGAAAACTGACATAGACAAGAAATAAAGAGAAGAAAGAACCTGATGGACTCTACATTCTGGGTCCAGTCATGACTGAGGTCAAATCCATCCCTTCCGTTTTAAAGATTTAGAAGTGTTACCCAGTAAATCACTGCTACTGCTAAGTCACTTCAGTCGTGTCTGACTCTGTGAGACCCCACAGACGGCAGCCCACCAGGCTCCCCCGTCCCTGGGATTCTCCAGGCAAGAACACTGGAGTGGGTTGCCATTTCCTTCTCCAATGCATGAAAGTGAAAAGTGAAAAGGAAGTCGCTCAGTCCTGTCTGACTCTTAGTGACCCCATGGACTGCAGCCCACCAGACTCCTCCACCCATGGGATTTTCCAGGCAAGAGTACTGGAGTGGGGTGCCATTGCCTTCTCCGCAGTAAATCACTAACCCCCCATAATTTTTCCTCTTAAATTAGTTTGAATTTGACTTGCAATTAAAAGAATTGCAAATGAGAATAAGGAAAGATATCAATGATGTTAGTATAAGTACAGTAGCAAATAAGCTTGTCAGAAATAACACTGAAAAAATATAGGCCAATATTATATAGAGATATAGTTATCCATATAGTGAATAGTAATTATATAGTGAAAAGTTAACCTGTGAAATGGGAGGAAATATTTACAAATCATAAAGAGACACAGATGTATAGAACAGTCTTTTGGACTCTGTGGGAGAGGGAGAGGGTGGGATGACTTGGGAGAATGGCATTGAAACATGTATAATATCATATATGAAACGAATCGCCAGTCCAGGTTCGATGCACGATACTGGATGCTTGGGGCTGGTGCACTGAGACCACCCAGAGGGATGGTATGGTGAGGAAGAAGGGAGGGGAGTTCAGAATGAGGGACACATGTATATCTGTGGCAGATTCATGTTGATGTACGGCAAAACCAATACAATATTGTAAAGTAATTAACCTCCAATTAAAATAAATAAATTTATATTAAAAAACAATCAAATATAATGTTTTAAAAAAGAGGTTATACCTAAAATATATAAAGAACTCCTGCTGCTGCTGCTGCTAAATCACTTCAGTCATGTCCAACTCTGTGCGACCCCATAGACGGCAGCCCACCAGGCTCCCCTGTCCCTGGGATTCTCCAGGCATAGAACACTGGAGTGGGTTGCCATTTCCTCCTCCAATGCATGAAAGTGAAAAGTGAAAGGGAAGTCGCTCAGTCGTGTCTGACTCTTCATGACCCCATGGACCGCAGCCTAGCAGGCTCCTCTGTCCATGGGATTTTCCAGGCAAGAGTACTGGAGTGGGATGCCATTGCCTTCTCCGATAAAGAACTCCTACAACTCAGCAATGCAAAATCAAATTACTTGCATTAAAAATGAACAAGGGAGGACTCCCCTGGCTGCCCAGTGGTTAACACTGCAGGGGGTGTGGGTTTGATCTCTGGGTAGGGAGCTAAGATCCCATGTGCCTTGTGGCCAAAAAAACAAAGCATAAAACAGAAGCAATGCTATAAATTCAATAACAGACTTTAAGAAGATGATCCGTATCTTTTAAAAATAATGGACAAAGGACTTGCATAGACATTCTCCAAAGGTTATGTATAAATGGCCAAGAAGCATATGAAAAAATGGGCAACATCAGTAATTATCAGAGAAATGCAAATCAAAACCACAATGAGATATCATCTCACAGCTATTTGGATGGATGCTATCAAAAAAAAAAAGGAAGAAAGAAATAATAAGTGTTGGCAAGGCTGTGGAGAAATTGGAACTTGGAAACTGTGCATGTTGGTGGGATTGTATGGTGCAGCCACTATAGAAAATTCTGCAGTGATTCCTCAAAAAATTAAAAATAGAACTTCCATGTGTGGATGCTCAGTCACTTAGTCCTTTCTGACTCTTTGTGAACACAGGGATTGTAGACCACCAAGCTCCTCTGTCCATAGGATTTTCCAGGCCAGAATACTGGAGGGGGTTGCCATTTCCTCGTCCAGGGGATCTTCCCGACCCAGGGATTGAACCCATGTCTCCTGAATCTCATGTGTTGACAGCTGGATTCTTTACCACTGAGCCACTTGGGAAGCCCCTTGTATTTTTTTTTTATGTTTCTGTTTTGTTTTGTTTTATGTTTTTGTTTTATTATGGTTTTTACCATAATAAAAATATTAGCAAATCAAATCTAGAAAGCACATTGAAACAATAACACTATGACCAAGAGTGAATTACTCTAGGGATGTTAGATTTGTTTGACATTTGAAAATGTATTAAAACAATTCATCACATTAATTGAATTAAAAATAAAAACTATGATCATATTGATAGGTGACAAAAAAGCTTTTAATAAAATTCAACAAGCACAATAAAAATCCCCAATTGAATAAGAATAGTAGGGTATTTCTTAGACATCATAAAGAATG